>JAUMHN010196314.1:0-21313 GCA_032360265.1 Heliamphora ciliata
GACTCGGTGCGTGCTGCACGGAAGATCGGGTCAAAAGTTCTGACAGATTATACAGGTAGGCTCACAATCGCAATGGATCCGGATATTCCATTGGTACGATTGTAATACATCGTTATAATAGCTGGTTTTAGCTAGGTCGAACGGATCGAATTCGGGTTTTGGGAATTCGATGTTCGAGCTCGATGTGCTAGTACACTCGAAGTGTATTGAGCGGGATCAACGGGATGATCGATTCTATACTAACTACATGAATTGATCCAAATCCCATATTATCATGTATTGCACGAACTCTTAATTCCGAAGTGATTGATTAATTGTATTCAGATAACGTACAGTACTTTGAGTCGTCAATGGTTGAGATTTTCTCCATCAACAATACCGATGAGTTGGGTGCTGCCATTGTTTGTTCGATGATTGATAATCAGCTGATGGAAACCACGTCCGATTTAGGTTGAGGAGTTCCTCCCCGTGTGCTTTTCTTTTAGGTTTGATTATGCTAAACATGTACAGTAGGTCTTCGGATTCGGCATATGAAAAGGTTAAGCGGCGCAGTTGCGTGAAAAAGAGAATAACTAAATCGGGTTGTCAGTAACCTAATTTATTTATCGGGAATCCATATCTTAAACGTGGGGAGTATTCAGTGCATTTGATAATTGAAAACTCAAGACATAATTTGAGTTAGGGCCGGGAGTTCAGTCAAGACCTTTAGTGGAATAAGTTCTAGTTCGTGCGAGAAATAATCTAACTCGAGGACAGAGTTAGGGATATCCGGTTTTCTCGTACGGTTAGCCCGAGTCCTATACTTCTTCGTGATCCCTCACGTAGCCCACTATACGCATGGTTTTTTTTTATTATTGATTTTGGTTATTATTTAATTTAATTTGAATGACAGTTTTGCCGCCGAAGACATTCAAGAATTAAATTTAATTGTTGGAGGACGATTTTGGAATTTGGCACACCTAGGGATTACTCCCAAGGTGGCTGGCCCTAATAGGGAAAAGATGGGTTTGTTTTATATTAAGTTTATATTCCTTCTTATCGTTTTAGGAAAGTGTGGATATATATACTTAATATAATATATTCTTTTATATTATAAAAGGAGACTTCAAAACAAAAATAAAAAAACCCTAATTCACCTAACCTAACCGCCACTCTTTCTCTCTCTCTTTTGGCAATCCATATTTTTTCTTTTGGAGATAAGTGTGAGAAGAAACCAAGACAAGAACACACGAAGATCCAGATCGGTGCCCACTCGCCAGGATCGTCGCGTGCGTCGGGATATACGTGAAAAGATCGTTGGGTCGTCTCGGATCGTTGTTCGGCAACAAAGAAACTTGTTCAAGTTTCTTGAAGGTATATTTATTCATAAAATATCAGATTATTTTATTATTTTTTCATGAAAATCGCACAACGCCGTTTTTTACGGTTACGACGTCGTTCATCGAACTTTTTCCGCTGCGCGGCTCAAACAGATTCCTTGTTACTTCTGATCCCGGTAACGTCCTAACACGACTCGCTATAAGACTCGGGCGTAGAAGATTTTAGTTCTTATAATATATAGATGATAATTATTATTAATATAACGCATTCTACAGAGCTTCTATGCGACATAACGCATGGTTTCCCATAACCCAAGGCCTAAAGGTTCACTAAACCTGGGCTCTGATACCAACTGGGACGCCCCGTCCTGCGGGCACGTTGGGACATACATAAATATAAATAAAGGGATATTCTAGCCATTTATTCATTTTTACATACGTTAGTTATTATATCATAAAGGAGTTCTGAACCGTTTAAAATTACATAACTATTACAGTTTCACCAAACAATTTCAAAAATTACGCTAAGCATGGAAAAAACTGAATACAAGAACAAAAGCAGAGATCTTTGATTCTTCAGAATGCATCAACGAGATCCATCAGCGAGATCCATGTACTCTTGGAACTCGCCCTGTTCTTCTAACTCTTCTTCACAGATATTTGATCACCAAAGCCATCATCGCGCCTCATTGCAAATAGTAAATGCGTCACCGGGCTTCATGCCACAACTGTTTTACTCAATAGCAACGGTGTGGGGTCCGCACCACTTTGGGACTTATTGTCACTACCCGCAGGGAATCATTGTCATTACTTCATGACTTATTGTCATTGCCTCAGGACTTATTATCATTGCCTCAGGGACTTACTGTCACTGCCCTCATATATCAAGCGGTTTGTCCCACCTTAAGACTCGTGATGCCTTCACCGGTGTCAGCCCAAAAGTCCAAGCTATCGAAATCAGAATGCTAGTAACGAACCCTTGGCGCCCAACAATATCCGTAAACCATTTCAAGCACCAGGGACGCACCCAGGGTGTATAAGCCAAAATCATTTCAAGCACTAGGGATGCACCTAGGGTGTATAAACCAAAACATTTTCGAAAATGGCAACCAGGGATGCCTTAGACTTAGAATCAAAAACAGCAATCTTAATACAGCCCATCCCAACAAAGGTTTGCATAGATGGACTCCAATATGTCTGGATGCAAGTGACAATGTTAATGATGTATGGTATGGATCTCAAATACAACCATCTATAGCGAGACTATAGATGGCAATAACTAGCATGGCAATATTCATGGTATAATACGTAAAGCGTAGTACAAGTATGTGAAGCACAAGTTACAATTCTCAAGATATGATTCAAACATGATAGCATGAGTTCTAAATCATCATACATTCACTTAAAAATACTATTCAACTAATTCAAATCAATCATCATATAAAAACTCGCGTCTCATAGTAAAGGGTACTCAAACATACACTTAACAACTTTAAGGCCAAAAATCAAGTACTAAATTAAGAGGGCCGACAAGGTTTTGAGGTATCTAGATTTGAAATCAAGTGATGATTTTTAAACACCATTTAGATAAAAATATTTTTTACAACTCTCATATTTAACACCAAGACCAAAACCTAAGACAAATGAGTGAACAAAACCTCTTAAGCAAAAACGGTTCAGCACTTTTCTCAAGATTTCACCAAAAATATGCTTCTGTTGGTCTCAGTTTTGGGATATCAAATCAAGTCCCAATGAGCCCATTTTTTAGTATGTTCTATTTCAACAAGTCCCCTGCAAGTTTGATGTTTAGAGCTAAGGGTAGTTGTTTGACACAATTTAGACGTTTTGGCCAGTTTAGAAAATAGGTTCTGTCAACCGCTAAAACTCAGCAGAGCCAGTTTTGGACATAGGGTTGGAAATGGTTTTTGGGTATTATCTCGAGGCTTTAAGGTCTGATTTTTGGGCAACCAATACTTCAATATGTTAAATACAATGTTCATGTAGACCACTTTTGGAATAGGTCACTAAAAATAAGGGTTCTGGGCTATATAAAAATATGTTACAGAAGTGTCCCCTGAGGGCTAAAACTCTGCAGAGAATTTCAAATGGTTTTGACCTTTCACATCTAGATATTTTGTTCTCATTGTTGGTGGATAGATAGATATAAATGTTATCTACCACTTTTATGTTTTGATCAAAGTTTGGAGCTCATTGTAAATTAGGGTTTCCAAGTCGGTAGTGTTGACTGGTCGAAAACCGACACACTTTTGTAAAATTGCAATTTCTCAAGTTCTACTTATGCAAATGAGTTAAAACCAACTTTGGATGAAAGCTAACACAAAAATATAAATCTGGACATAAATATCTTGCTTAGATCAATTTTCTACATTGAGTTATGGCATTCCAAAATTCAGGGCAAAAACATCTATATTTTCAAAAATCAAGTCTCTTAGGGTCCAAGTCCTCTACTTATGTCATGTCAAGTTTTTGTTCCATTTCTTTGCATGATTGTGTTTTAGACTTTAATATCAAGTCTCCGGCACACTTAGAAGTCATCAAACTCAAAAATAACAACATACAACATCTCATATTACCCATAAACATAACAGTCCCAAATTTTCAACTACGATGCCTTTTCGGTTTGATTTCGATTCTCAATTTTTAGAGTGTTGAAAGAGATGTGTTGGGAGATATTTTGAGGGATCTTAGACACAAGATTTAGAGGTTTTACTTACTTGTTTGAGGGCTCATGAAATGGTGGTATGGAAGGACTTAGCTTTAAAATAAAATACCACTTGATTATTAGCTCCCTTCTTCCTTCTTTCTCCTTCTTTTTCTCTCTCAAACTTATAGAACACTCAACCAAGCATTTTTCTCTCTCTATATGCACGAAATTATGAAGGAAAGTAGAGGGTGTTTGTCTTGGTTTATATAGAAGAAGGGTTAGGGAACAAGGAGGGAACATAAGATTAATTAAGGTACTTTTTGTTTCCTCCTTTCCTTACACATCACTTGGTTTGAGTTGACATGGTGCAACATTTGAGGGAGGTGTACAGATTTGTTGGAGGGATTACTGCTATGGGGCTGTTTGGGGGACAAAAACCTGACCCCACATCAATCAAGGGGTTTTGCATTGGTTTACATACCCTTTTGTGCAAGAAAATGTATTAAAAGTTAATTTGATGTATCTTTTTGGTGTCTATTCCTACTGAGACCTATTATTTTAGTATGTTTATGATAAATATATTATTTTCATGTATTATCATAGTTTCCATAGCAATTGATTAAATAGATGTAGTCTTTTAAGTCAAATTAAGTTATTTTGGCAATATGTGATTTTTTAACTTATTTTGTAGTGTATGAACTTTGATAATGATTTGTTTGCTTTTTTTGACCTATAACACTATATTATTATATATATTACTTGTTCAATAAGTATTGGATCATCATAATACTTAATTTAATACATTTATCATCATTTTAAGCTAAAAAGAAAGTAATAAGTCACTTTTTGGCACACTTCCCAAGGTGGTCGGCCACTAAGGGGTATTTTTTTGTCATTTTTGATGTTATTTTGTCTTTTTCTACACAATTGTACTTAAATTTTTGATTTAAGGTATCCATGTGTCAAAAGATTTTTAAGAATTTTTGCTGTACTAGAGGCAAAATGGTCATTTTACCCTATTTATGAGAATTTTTGATTTTTAACTCATTATTTCATGATATTTACTTCATTTAGAATGTTAGGAGACTCTCCGGGTGCTAAGGTTTTGTTGCCTGAGTTTTGGACCTTGTTGGAGTTTCCGGGCCGAACTTAGGGTTTTCGATTCGAGTTAGGATTTTGAACTTCTTCTGTGCTGTATGGTCTCGTGGACTATTCGTCACTAACACTTAGGGTTTGGGCTAGGTCTTTACACGAGTTATTATCAACCGGGTTGTTATAACTAGGGTCTGTACCGGGTCGTTACAGATTCACTAAAAAGGTGCCAACAGACTGGGTGGTTCATTGCGAGGAAGGACATCAGAGTTCTTTCTTCGATGAAGAGATGGCTCAAGTGCGTATAGGTAACAAAGAAGAAGATGACGTGCTAATAATGGATGTCGACGCGCCTTTGGATTACACTGTACTTATCATGGATGCTGGTAAAATGCAAAAGAGTCAGTCCTTCGAGTCTTTTCATATGCATCATGTGGAAAGTGAGTGGAAATTCGATTCTGTTGAGTTCGTTTTGATCGATTCTATAAACAATTCCTATGATGACAAATCTGCCGAGAATGCACCTGTTGGCATCCCGAGTCCCTTTCCATTTCGAGTTTGAAATTGTAACCCCCATTGAAATCAATGAAATGAATCTGAATTTTGCTTACTTCATTGTGCCTCAAATATCTTGGATATATTCTAATGAATTCAAGGGGGATATTATAAAATTCGATACCCAGATTACGACAAAAAAGTAAATAAAAATAATTAGTCGATACTCTTAAAATATAATTCCTGATAAAACCTTATAAATAAAAATTTAATCAAAAAATTATAATAAAATTTGTTAAAAGTTGATACACGTAAAAATTTAAAACTTATATTTAGAAACATTTTATTAAAATTCTAACGACACAAAAATTTTCAAATTGACATTAAAGATTTATATTAAATTTTGTGAATTTTTCTGAATATAAATTTTACATTAAAAATTTTAAACTAATGCAAAAAAAAATAAAAAATAAAAAGTTGACACGTGTCGCCACGCGCCAAGAAAATAATTTGTCGAGAGGGATGAATCAGGTCTAGCCGCAATATAAATAGTTTGCCGCCAAGAGTGATCATATATATACATATATATACATATATATATAAGCGAGTAATATAAAACATATACATATATACATACAACTCTCACACAGAAACCAAACCACGACCAAGCCCATCACCACCACCGCACAACGCTGCACAGCCACACGCCGCCGATGAGTCGGAGCCCACCACCATCGTCACCTGACACCGCCTCCGACGACTGTACCGCCGACGCCGACCCTCGCCGTCGTTGCCAACTCTCGTTTCTCTCTTTTCTCCATCACAGCCACCACCGGCCACCACAATCACCACGGGAGCCACCACCCACCACCTCTAGGACCACTGGCAACCACCCTGGAACAATTTAAAGTGCTACAACCATTAATAACAGTGACCATCATTAATGAATTTTTGTTTTCATAAGCTGTATACACGTGGTCACTGTATACAATATTATTTTCTGATCAACAACGTTCACTACCCTTTCGACGATTTAACGCCGCAAGTGAACGGTTTTGATCGTTAAAATCCTATTCCAGTGAGCCTGAACCTGAATTAAGCAGTAACCGTCATATTTATTTATTTATTATTATTCTTGTCATCTATAAGAACACGGTTATCACCATACATGTTATCACCAACGATCATTTTCCTATTGGCAACCTAACGCTGCTAATAAACGATTTCGATCGCTGATAAATTACTCTGGTGAATTCAAAATGTAGAGTTATTCTTTATAAAAAAAAAAGAAAAGAAGAAGAAGAAGAAGAAGAGGAGAAAGCAGTTGTCGAATTGTAGTTGTGTATAGAATATGATTTTAGTGATAAAATAAAAATAATTAGTTTAAATAAGATAATATGATTTTATACAAATTTTAATATGAAAAGATGTATATTTTTAAATAAGATTAAAATAAAAGTTTATATTTATATATTTTTTATAATAATAAGAAAATATAATCTTTTATAAAATAAAGGATATGAAAATTTGTATTGTTATAAATGAAGTTGGAATAAAATTTTATTACTATACTATAATTTTTTTAAAGTAAAAGATAAATTTTAATTTAGTAGTTGTTCTTTGATGAATAGTATAATATAAAAAGATTTTCTTAAATAAATTAAATTATTAAATTATAAAGTTAAATATTTTATTTGAATTGAATATAAAAATAAAAGGTAACAAAATCATATGATTTAAAGAAAGATTGATAAAACAATAATTAAAGTTTATTTTCTTGTGTAGATCAAATATGACACGGGAAAGGCACAGGTTAACTTGCATACTTAAGATGAGTCATTTGATATCTGAGTTAATTTCTGTTTCCTATTAATATTCGGTATGAAATATTGGAATTGACGAATTGATTATGGAATTGACGGAATTGTGGGAATGTTTATCGGAACAACGTCCTGACCGCTGGAGGACGTTAAGCATACTAGCGAGGTGATGTAATAAGGGTGGAGCCATAGCCAGATGGCTAAGGAATGATCATCTACAATATATGTTATTGTAGAGTCGCTCCCTACTAAATACTGGTCGTCTGTTAGAACTCATTCCCAAATAGTGAAATTGTTAGTAATTCAGATATCTATGATTGCACACTAGCTTTGCTAACTAACGTTGCATCTTAACATTTCAGGTCACACACAGTAGAGTTGAAGTTGCTGGAAGTCACCATATTTTGTTTGTACATGCTTTGTATATATAATGGAAGGTACTGTGAAAGGTTTTGTAAACAAACTATGTGTGTGTACATATGTAGCAGCTCTGGGAGTTGTTTGATAAATAAAAATTGTTCTTTTAATAGAAATGGATAAACATCTCTTTTGTTTATAATCGATAAAATTTATGTTTGAATTAAGATGTGAAAGTAAAAGAAAGAGGCATCGGGTGGATTTGACTCACTGGCCGGTCACAGACGCCATATGTGAAAATGGGTTGTGACAGATATCCTCTAAGGATTAAAAATTTTAATTGTAAAAGAAGAAGAAAAACCCATAATTGAAGAAACTATTTCAATAAATCTTAATAATAAAAAGGATTTGCAGATAGTTCAGGATAGTTTTGTGCTATCTTCGGAAGAACATGAGCAGTTAACCCTTTTATTAAAAGAATTTAAAGATATTTTTGCATGGTCCTATGAAGATATGCCCAAATTTGACCCTGATATCGTATAACACCAAATCCATCTCTATCCCGATGCTAAGCCTGTCAAGCAAAAATTGAGAAGGATGTAAAGAGTTTCTTAGGGATGATTAAGTTCATCAACCGATTTATTGCCAAGCTGACCACTACCTGCAAACTTCTGAAGAAAGGAATCAAGTTTCAGTGAGATTAGCAGTGTCAAGACGGCTTTGACGCCATACAAAAGTATCTGCAGAACCCTCCGGTCCTGTCACCACTAGAACCCGAAAATCCTCTGATATTGTACCTATTAGTGACTGATTTAGTAATGAGATGTATGCTTGCATAAGAAAATAAAGCCAATGTAGAAAGAGTTGTCTACTACTTAAGTAAGAAAATGACGAAATGCGAACTTCGATATATGCCTTTAGAAAAGACTTATTGGGCGCTAGTTTGGGCATCTAGGAAATTACATCATTACATGCTACTGTATCGAGTTGTTCTAATCTCAAGGATGGACCAGCTCAAGTACCTCTTCGAGAAGCCAGCATTGATAGGAAAGTTAGCCCGGTGGTTGCTGATGCTAGCCGAGTTTCATTTGTAGTATGTCACGAGAAAATCAGTGAAATGGAGAGCTGTTGCAGAGTTCTTAGCCGACCATCATATTGAAAGAGAAGAAGAACCCAAGTTTGAGTTTCCCGATGAACAAGTGTTGAAAATCGAAAAGGATCTATGGACCCTGTACTTTGACGGAGCTTCGAACCAATATGGGTACGGGATAGAGATACCTTTGATTACCCCCGATGATTCCCGTATTCCTTTGGCTTACAAGTTGTGTTTTGAGGATACCAACAATCAGGCTACGTACGAAACTTGCTTAGCCGAATTAAAAGTGGCCTTAGAACTAGGGCGAGAAAGTTAGAAGTTATAGGGGACTCAGCTTTGATCGTCTCCAAAGCAAAAGGAGAATGGAAGGTTAAAGAAGAAAGGTTGATTTAGTACCACCGAGAGCTTGAAATAATGATCCCCTATTTTGAGAATGTGGTGTTTACTCACGTCCTGAGACTACAGAATAAGTTTGCTAATGCTTTTAGCTACTCTAGTATTAATGATAGACATACCGCCTGAAGTAAAGATGAGACCCTTGAAGCTTCAGCAAAGAGATACACTCGCAAACGTTAATATCGTCGCTACCCAAGAAATCAATGATGAACTACCCTGGTGTCACGACATTTGGAATTTCATTAAGAAGGGAGAGTATCCTAGTTGAGCCAGTAAGAAGGATCAAAGAGCTATCAGAAGACTCGCCACGCAATTTGTGATCTGTGGGGGAAGACTATACAAGAGGAGATATATGGGAGTTAATAAACTCAGTGTTAACAAGAAAAAAGGACATGGGTTGATGAGAGAAGTTCACAGAGGAGTTTTCAGACCTCACATGAGAGGGATGATGCTGGCTAAGAAGATCCTCCACCAAGGATACTTTTGAATGACAATGGAAACATGCTGTCACCAGTTTGTTAAAAATGCCAAAAATGTCAAGTTCACGCAAACCTCATGCATGTGCTACCATCTCAGCTCTATAACATGACATCACCTTAGACATTCTCAATTTGGGGGATTGACGTGATAGGGAAGATCACACTCAAGGGATCGAACGGACGTGAGTTTATCCTTATAGCAATTGACTACTTCACGAAGTGGGTCAAAGCTGCCTCCTACTCTATCCTGAAGGCCTCACAAGTAGCCGAGTTCATTAAGGAGAATCTTATCTGTTGGTATGGGGTTCCGAATGAAATAATTTCTGATAATAGTTCTCGCCTCCAAGGAAAATTTTTTAGATCTCTTAGAGGAGTACCGAATCACCGCTTATAAGTTTTCCCCATATAGACCTCAAATCAATGGAACTGTGGAAGCTACCAACAAAAACGTAAAGAAAGATTCTACAATATATATATATATATATATAAAGGAGTAGAGATTGGCCAGAGAAGCTGCCATTTGCATTTTAGGGATACCGAACGTCAATCGAGACCTCTACCGGAGCAACATCGTATGCATTGGTTTATGGATGGAAGTAGTCCTACCAATCAAGCTGGAGATTCCGTCCTTAAGGATTATGGCTGAAAGCAGTATTCCCGAATTAAATTGGCAGAGGGATAGGTTCGAAGAGTTGCTTTTGTTCGATGAAAGGAGACTCATAGCATTATTAAAGGGTATTCAAGGAGGATAACTCGGGCATTTAACAGGAAGGTTAAGGCTTGAAATTTGAAAGAAGGTGATTTAGTTCTCAGCACCGATCTTCGAACCAAGGGGCAAGTTCAAATCTAATTCGGCCAGGCCTTATCTTATCAAAACCCTGATGTCAAAAGGAGGCGATATCCTTATGGATCTGGATAGAAATTTCTTTTCTACACCAATCAACTCAGGTCATCCCAAGAGGTATTATCCTTGAGAGAAAAACAAAAATAAAAAGATAAGCTCGCTAGGTTGAAAATCGTAAAGGCGGCTCAGGCAAAAGTTAAAGCAGCCTGCAAGATCAAAAACTCGAAAGGGCGACCTTGACAAAAGTTAGGGCAATGAAAAGGAGAGTGTCAATACCCGAGTATAACCCACGCCTCGAACTACGTTATGGTCTAATTCCCTTCTTTGGGAAACGTAAGCAGCTTCTGTCAAAAGTTCGGCCCTAGCCTTTGTTCAGAGCTCTCCTCTGTAATCATGTTTCAAGTAGTCAATCAATGCAAAACCTTACTTTAAGTTTTTTTAATAAATTGGTTATATTGAAAAAATAAAAATCTAAGGAATTATTTTAGAAATCATCACAAACTAGAAGTGGAGAAACTTTCATTAAAAAGTTTTACTAATTCAGTTAGTTCTAAAAACAAGAGAGGCTCGTAAGTCCTCATCCTAAAAAGCTAAAAAAAGAAGAAGAAGAAGAGAAAGCAAACAAAATATTGAGGTACAACGAGGTAAAGTCAAGTCCTTCGCCTTTTTACGTCTCCTCTCTGCGTTGCATTGCACTCTAAATTTGTTTAAGGCCAAGCCTTGTAGTCCTCAAAAAGCCTGCTGTTAAACTCTCTACCGACCAGAATCCTCAGTCAAGAAGGCCTAGCCCGCTGGTACTTTTGGAGGCAAAACTGTCAAGATCATTATTTTTATAAACGATTTTTGATAAAAAATAACTGGACGAGCAAATACCGAAATGAGATTCAGATAAAACTTTTGATGTCGAACAATCAAAATAAAAAATCTGTGTAACCACAGTTAATTTAAAAGAATACCTTTTTTCGATCGGTTCTCTAACTACGATTTTAATTTTGAGTTGAAACTCCTGTCAGACTTTTTACTGTATTCCCTTTTGCGATTCCTGAACGTAGTGTGGGCTACGAACCTTCGAGAACTCGTACCGGCAGAACCTGGTCAATTTTAGTCTTAAAGACAAGTTACGAATTTGGTTCAATCTACCCGCATATTTATAGGGTTATAGTTGGGACCTATGGAGTAATTATGATGAAGACTTCTAATGCAACCCAGATACGAATCCAGCGATTTTCGCAATTAAGCAAATCTCTCAACGGTATCTATAATTATGAAAACCTTGCAGCGATTTCTATAATTTTTACAAAACACTAAATTACAGTTCACACCACTAAAGAACTGTAATTTCACTCTAAGCCTTAACCTGAAGACCTTCTTGCATTGAGCTCCTCATATTAAATACTTAATTTATCTCCCCACGTTAAGATTTTCGATACCCGTCAATTAAATTTAATTACTAACAATTTAATTTAATCGGCATCTTTAAATTCCTTAAGCCCTTCCTCTTCAAGTTATTTGACCGCCAGATAATCAAATCCACCTGTCGGGTTTAGTCCGATCAAAAGTTATAAGCTCCTTAAGGGGGTATCGTCAATCCTAATCATTCGAGATGTGGATTCCGTTAATAATTAATATTTATCATATAAATAATACCGTTATCCAACTCATCGGGAATATTGGTCCATATAAGATTGCTTCCACTAATGAATCAAAATAATAAATATTAAATATACGCAAATCAATAATTATTTCAAGATTAAGAGCATAAGTACTCTTATAATAACCTTGGGGTATGAATTAATTTATGTAGTCAGTATAAAATTAATTATTCAAATGTGTCCCGTTTAATACATACAAAGTGTACTAGCATAGAGAGTCAAAATAATAGACAATGCTATTATATGTTTCCCGTAACCAAGACAATCCTACTAAAACTATGTGCTACAGTCGTATCGATATTATATCCATTTCCATCTAAACTATGAACAAATAACTTATATTCTACAAGAAACCTAAAATCTGATCTTCTGTATTCAAGTCGTACTCTTTACACCAGATGAAATACTATACAGAATAAAGGATTTCTTTGCATAATATTTAAAGAAATGATATTCAATACATTGCTCATTAAAATTCTAAAAATAGAAAAATTAATTTTATTAAAATAAAATTAAATACTAAAAACATGATTTTCAGTATACAACCCTAGGAATCTTTCACTTATTCTCAAAATCATGCTGCTATATATCTGACTCCCATCCCCTCTGCATAACTATCAAAAGTTTTAGCTGGAAAGCTCTTTGTAAAAGAATCTGCAAGGCTGTCTTCTGATACAATCTTGATCACAGCAACATCACCCTTTTATACAATTTCTTGTATCAGGTGATACTTACGCTCAATGTGTTTTCCTTTGTTATGGACTCTTGGTTCCTTTGAGTTTGCAACCGTTCCGCTATTATCACAATAAAGTGTAATTACCGACTAAACTGAAGGAACCACATCTAGATCCAACGGGAAGTTCCTGATCCAAACGGCCTCCTTTGCTACTTCAGAAGCTACTACGTACTCGGCCTCCATGGTGGAATCAGTAATGCAGGACTATTTGATACTCCTCCAACTAATGGCTCCATCTCCTAAGGTAAACACATATTCTGAGATAGACTTACGAAATTCTTTGTCTGACTGGATATTTGACTATGTGTACCCTAAAGGTACTAGACTGTCTGCCTGGTAAACCAACATATAATCTTTAGTCCTTTTCAGGTACTTGATTATATTTTTTACCGCAGTCCAATGCTCCTATCCTAGGTTAGACTAATATTTTCTAACCATGCCAACAGCAAAGCAGATGTCGGGTCTAGTACAAAGGATAGCATACATTAGGCTTTCTACTGCCGAAACATAATGAACTGCCTTCATCTTCTCTATCTCATCAGGTGTCTTAAGACACTGATCCTTGAATAGAGTGATTCCATGCCTGAAAGGGAGAAATCTTTTCTTGAAATCCTGCATGCTAAAACGAGGAAGAATATCATTGATATACTTCACTTGTGATAAGCCCAACATCTCTTGTTTCTAATCTCGCACAAGCTTGATCCCAAGGATGTGACTAGCTTCTCCCAAGTTCTTTATATCAAACTATCCAGATAGCCATACTTTTACCATAGATAATGCCCCCACATCAATTTCGATAAGCAAGATATCGTCTACATAAAGTACTAGAAAGATCACCACGCTTCTTCTAGACACAAAACGCATCTGGACTCTGATCAAAATCATAAGACTTTATAGCTTGATCAAACCGAGTATTCTAACACCTCGATACCTGCTTAAGTCCATAAATGGATCTCTTAAACTTGCACAACATGTGCTCCTAACCCTTTGCTATGAAACCGTCTGGTTGTACCATATAGATACACTCGTCAAGACTTCCATTAAGGAAAGCTGTCTTGACATTCATTTGCCATATTTTGTAATCAAAATGAGCAGCAATGGATAAAAGAATCCGGATAGACTTAAGCATGACTAGCGGTAAAAATATTTTCTTATAATCGATCCCTTCTTTTTTAGTGAACCCTTTTGCAGCAAGTCTAGCTTTAAAGGTTTCATCATTCCCGTCTGCTTCTCTCTTCCTCTTGTAGATCCACTAACATCTAATGGATTTTATCCTTTCAGTTGGTTCTACAAGTTTCCAAACCTGATTGGAATACATAGATTCTATATCAGAATTCATAGCCTTTTGCTAAAGATCTGCGTCTTTATCCTGAAGTGCTTCATTATAGTTACAGGGCTCGGTATCTAGTTCTTTTGGGATCTTGTCAAAAGACTCTCCCAAGAACATATACTGATCAGGTTGATGAACAACCCTCCCACTATGACAGGCACTACCTGTGTTTGCGTACTTGCAATAACACACTGTGCAGAATCTGAACCCTGTGCAGCAACACCTTGTTCATGATTTACACCTGTCCCAATAATCCTCCCACTACGACGAGATAATGGAATATCAGTGACTTGTGGTTCCTCTTCCGTTCTACTATGGTTCATAATATAATCCTCTTTCAAGAATCGGGCATTAGTGCTAACAATGACCTTCTGATCATTAAGATTATAAAACAGACCACCCTTTGTTCCCTTGAGATAGCCTACAAAGAAATAGACTTCTGTTCTCAATTCTAACTTACCCACGTTTCCTTTCAGAACATGTACTGAACACTCCTAAATTCGAATGTGTTTTAGATTAAGCTCATGCCCGGTCCACAATTCTGTGAGAGTAGAAGGTACTGACTTAGAAGGTACCAAGTTCAGAATGTAAGCCGCTGTCTCTAATGCGAGTCCCTAAAATGAAACGGGTAATCCTGAATAACTAATTATGGACCTTACCATCTCCATAAGAGTCATATTCTTTCTTTCTGCTACACCATTCTGCTGTGGAGTGCCTAGTGCAGTCAACTGAGATATAATCCCTTCTGATGGTAAGTCTCTAAATTCTCCAAAGAGGTACTCTCCACCACGATTGGATTGTAGTGATTTGATACTTTTACCCAAACGCTTTTCTACCTCCGCCTTGAATTCTTTGAATTTCTCAAAGCATTCAGACTTACGGTGTATCAAGTAATGTATCCATACCTTAAGTAGTCATCAATGAAACTGAAAAAGTACTCAAAACCACCGCTAGTCCGGATCCACACATCAGAGTGAACCAGTTCTAACAGTTCTTTGGCTCTATAGCCTTTGGCTGAAAAGGGCCTCTTGGTCTTCTTACCCTCTAAGCAAGATTTACAGACTGGAAGTGCCTCCACTTCCAATGAACTTCAAGGACCATCTACTACCAGTTTGTTTATCCTTTTTAGATTAATATGACCTAAGCATAAGTGCCAAAGAAATGTTTGGTTCATCAATGAAGGAAACTTTCTCTTAAATGGTAAATTTGATGTGTTATTCAATTTAGTCAGTTGTAGTATAGGAGAGATAGGAGATATGACATACAGATCATCTACCAATGTACCAGAATAAATAAAATATTTATTTTTCTTCACAATCACAGAGTCATCAAAATAAACAGAATATTTGTCATTTATTAAACTCGAAACTAAAATTAAATTTTTTCTAATCGAATGTACATAAAGACAATCTTTTAGAAGTAGTATCCTATCTCTACTAAAGATGAGAGTGACATCTCTTACTGCAACTGCTGTCACCCTTGTATTATTGCCCACATGCAGGTATATTTTCCCATTATTGAGCTGCCTGATTTCTTGGAACCCCTACAAAGAATTGCTGATAAGATTAGTGGCTTCCGTATCTATACACTAGGTACCGATAGATAACACCACTAAACATGTTTCCACAACCAGTGAACAAAAATTATCCTGATTGTTCTACCTTCTGAGAAATACTGGACATAGCTTTTTTCAATACCGTGTCTGGTTGCAGTGAAAATATCTGCCTTTCGATTTTTTCACACCAGTCTGTGGCCCACTAACTACGCTGAAAACTGTGTCGCCTTATATCTAAACTTTTTTCTTCTTCATGTCTTTTGACCTAGAGGAAGAACCCTTTTCAGAAACAAATACATTTCCTAACATTAAAGGAATACACTTCGTAGTTAAAACTATATCCAAATTACTTTTCTAGACAATAAAATTAAATCCCGTTAGTTTATTTTTTTTGAGTATTGACGCGAGTGGATTGAAAGTCATTTTAATCTTGAGAATCACAAAATTAAAAATTACCATTAATTATGACTAGCAAAATTTTGAATTTATTTTAGTTTGGTTTCCTCTACCATTTTAAAAAAAATTCGCCAACAGTCTGGTATCTTGTGAATAGCATGCTTCGATGGGATGACGTCTACTATCCATCGTTTGTCCAGAAAGGTCAATTCTTATTAATTTTACTATCTAGGCAACTGACCCTGCCAAGTAAAATTAAATAGCTGATATAGTTTCGATCCAGTATGTAATAGCAGTGACTCAGATAGAGAGGATACTATTATATACAGTTAAGTGTTAACCATCACCTAATCCTAAATCAATCGCTTCGCAATGAACCCTTCAGATAGAGAAGTGATCAACACTAACAATTATCCAGAATTATTCCTAAATGAGGTTTGTACTTCCGATACCGCAATTAATCTATCTGATGGGAAGGAAGGCCTTACAGTCAATACGCAGGATTTAATTACATCGCCTACAAACTGGTGATGCAGACCTCGGGTTTTATCTGTTAATAAATTTTCTCTCCCACTTAGATTTTTAAATTATTTTTTAGGGTTATAAAAATTCATTTAATTAAAATAAATTTATTAATTTCAAAAACCACACGATCTGAAAGAATCAAACATCTTTCCGTGTACATGAATCTAAAGATTCTGCTTCGCCAAACCATCTTTTTGTGTTTTAATGCGTAACAAATAAAATTCAATAAATACATAATTTTTCCTTTAGCTTTTCAGCTAAAATAGTGATTAAAGACATTTAATTATTTTATTTTATGTTCTACATTTTTTGAAAAATAATAATTTATTTATTAAATATTTTTTCATTTAATTAATTCAAAATTTAGAATTAATTTTCACGTTTTTTCAAGATATCCGATTTTATACAAAATCATCTTAAACGTGATATTTTATAAAAAAATAAAATATCTAAAGTTTTTCTATTTAATTAAAAACTTTAATTAAAAATATTTTATTTTATTTTTCATTACAAAATATTTAATTAAAATCGAATTTCCAGAATTAATTAAATTAGCAGAAAAAATAAAACAGATATACACCATCCACGCACTTTATATGAATATAAATGCAAGATATATATATATATATATCAAAATAGCCCCAGACAATAAGACCTCTGCCGGCTACCATTCACCGCCGTCGGCGTCGTTGCTCCAGCTGTTTCAGGTGGCTTTTGCTGCCTCCTCCGTGCTCCATTTTTGACGCAATGTTATCTGAAAAATAGCTCTCAAAAAGTAGTATTTTTTGTCAAAAAAATAAACCGAAAACATTCCCAAAAATAGCCATCAAAACAACTCGAACCTGCACGACCACTGCCACCTGCGCCGCCGCCTCTTCAGCCAACTGTTTGGGCTTTTTTGGTGGTGTTTTTTCTTCTATTTTTTTGAAAAAATAGCATATATCTACCAATATGTTGTTTCGAAGAACACCTCAAAAATAGTTCCGAAAAGCCTCAAAAAATAGCCTCGAACAGCGCCTGTTTGCGCCGCCACTAGCCACCTGAAACTGCCGTTGTTTTTGCACTATTTTTGCCCAATTTGTTTTTATGATTTTTGGATAGTATTTTAAGATATATTCACTGCTATTTTATACCTAAAAAATTGCTCAAAAAATAGTCCCAAAAATGTCCTGAAAAGTTAACAAAAACGACCCCGAACCGCCGCCGGCAAAGCCATCGGTGGTTGGTTGTTTTTGTCCATTTTTTCTGCTATTTTTGACTTAATTTTATTTCTATTTTTAATACATAAATACTACAAAAACTTACCAAAAAAATTTATTTAAAAACCATTAAAAATTTACCACGATCCGTGGCCCGTAAAATCCAAAACCACTATCGATGCCGCCGCCTGTTCTTTGTGTTCTTGGATATTCAACCTGTTCTTAAATATTTAAACTAATATTTAAAAATAAATAACATCTATTATATCGAAACCTATGTCCTGTAGACTTACATTCGATCTAGAAAAAACTTAATCTATCACGATTAACCCTCGTAATTAAAAAATTAATTATAATCATCATCCAAAATATTTAATCAAACATGAATAAAAGATAATTATAAAACCGAGATTAGAACGGCTGAAAAATAAAATTAGCGCAGTTCTAAAACTACCCAGCCCCGATAAACCTTAAACAAAAAATAAAAGGGTTCTGATACTAATTGTTAGAGACAAAACTGCCAAGATCATTGTTTTTGTAAACGATTTTCGATAAAAAATAACTAGACGAGTAAATGCCGAAACGGGTTTTAGATAAAATTTTTGATATCGAACTATCAAAATAAAAAATCTGTGCAACCACAGTTAATTTAGAAAAATTCCTTTTTTTGATTGATTCTCCAATTATAATTTTGATTCTGAGTTAAAGCTCCTTTCAGACCTTCTACTGTATTCCCTCATGTGATTCCCGAACGTAGTGTAGGTTATGAACATTCGAGAACTCATACCGGCAGAACCTGGTCAGTTCTAGTATTAAAGGCTAGTTATGAATTTAGTTCAGCCTACCCGTATATTTATAGGACTAGAGCAAGGACCTGTAGAGTAATTATGATGAAAACTTCTAGTGTAACCCAGATACGTATCCAGTGATTTTTGCAATTAAGCAAACCTCTCAGCAGTATCTGTAATTATGAAAATCTTACAGCGATTTTTGTAAGTTTCATAAAATACTGAATTACAGTTCACACCACTAAAGAACTGTAATTGCACTCTAAGCCATAATCTTAAGACCTTCTTGCATTAAACTCTTGTTATTAAATGTTTAATTTATTTTTCCACGTTAAGATTCTCGATACCCGTCAATTAAATTTAATTACTAACAATTTAATTTAATCGGCATCTTTAAATTTCTTAAACACTTCTGCTTAACTTATTTGACCGCCGGATAATCAAATCCACCTGCAGGGTTTGGCACGGTCAAAATTTATAAGTTTCCTTAAGGGGATGTCGTTAATCTCATTTATTCGAGACGTGGATTCCATTAATAATTAATATTTACTATATACATAATATCGCTATCCAACTCATCGGGAATATAGGCCCATATATGATCACACCCTCTAATGAATCAAAATAACGAATATTAAATATACGCAAATCAATAATTATTTCAGGATTAAGAGAATAAGCACTATCATAATAACCTTGGGTGTTAATTAATTTATATAGTTTATATAAAATTAATTACCCCAATGTGTTCCGTTCAATATACACAAAGTGTACAAGCACAGAGAGTCGGAACAATAAGCGACACTATTATTTGTTCCCCGTAACCAAGACAGACTTACTAAAACTCTGTACTACAGTCATACCGATGGAATGTCTATTTTTATCTAAACTGTGAACAAATAACTTATATTCTGCAAGAACCTAAAATCTGATCTTCTGTGTGCAAGCTATACTCTACACACCAGATTAAATACTATATAAAATAAAAGACATCCATACATAACATTTAAAAAAATAATATTGCATACGTTGCTCATTAGGATTCTCATAAAATAAAAAAATTAATTTTATTAAAATAAAATTAAATACTAAAAATATGATTTTCTGTATACAACCCTAACAGGTACTGACTCAAGAAAGGGACTCGATGTGTAGAATTATATAGATGGCTTACAGCAGCATCGGGCCTAGTTTGAGTGTGCCCAAACTAACAAAGAATGCAGTATGGAAGATAGAAAGTGGCCAGCTTCAAGCCAATTAACAAGACCTCGGGGTAATCCATGGTGGCAGCAATTATAAGGGAAATCTTCAACCAGGAGCATTGCCAAAAAATGTCCTCCCCAGTTCTTTCGAACTGCTTCAGTGGAGGAGAAGCGGTAAGCTCGACGATGGACTAATAACTTTACGCTATAGTTATCAGACGTGGGTTTCTCTAGCAGATTCACCTTCTCCATCAGCCTAACCTGAGATAAATAAAGGAAAAGGACATTTGAGCAAAAAAAATAGAGAGAAATATAGAAAAAGGAGAGCTAAGTAGGAAAAAATAGAGAGAAACACATAAAAAGTAAAGCGAAGCGGAAAGATAGAGAGAAATACAAAAAGGGAGAATCTAGTGAATACCTTTAGTAGTAAAGTACTACCCGCGAAGCAAGGGGCACCCTCGGTATGGACCACATCAAGACCGAGAAGATGTTGGAGCGGAAAAAATTTTGAACCGACGCTAGGACCGTAAAAAACGACGTATGCGTTTTTCATGAAAATTAAGAACTATATTAATCTTAATAGTATAATAACTTTATGAAACTTGTCGAAAAGTTTCAAAAAAAAACCCAAATTCGTTGAAGACAACCTTGCAATCTTCTCACGTATGTCCCGGACGCACTACGACGATCACGGTGTGTGGCACCGATTCTGATCGAAGAGTTCTCTTGCGTTTTGGTTTCTTCTCACACACTTCTCTCCAAGAAGGCAAAATTAATTGCCAAAAGCGGAGAGGGGGCGGCGGCTAGGAGAGGGGATTAGGGTTAGGTTATTGCCTCTTAATGATATATCCCGTATATATCACTTAAGATATGTATGGCATCTATTTCTTCCTACCTCAAAAATGGCAAGAGATATATATCCATCATAAAAACAAATTCCATCCCCATATTAGGGCCGGCCACCTAGGGAGTAATCCCTAGGTGTGCCAAAAATCAAAACTGCCCTCCAACATTTAATTTAATTCCTGAATGTCCCCGACGGCAATACCGGCATTCAAATTAAATTAAATAATTACCGAAACCAACAAGAAAAATATCTGTACATATAATGGGTTATGTGAGGGATCACGAGGAAGTATAGGATTCGGGCTAACCGTACGAAAAAACTGAATATCCCTAACTCTGTCCCCGAGTTAGATCCTTTTTCGTACGTGCCAGAACTTATTCCACTAAAGGTCCTGATTTAACTCCCGACCCTAACTCAAATTATGTCATGAGTTTCTAATTATCAAATGCACTGAATTCTCCCCACGTTTAAGATATGGATTCTCGATAAATAAATTAGGTTACTAACAACCCGATTTAAT
>JAUMHN010196424.1:0-21311 GCA_032360265.1 Heliamphora ciliata
AAGGCTCAAAAACCAACCCAACCCACCTAACCAAGGTCTGGGAAAGCATAAAACACATTTACACATTCTTTTCTACAACTTTAAAGCATAAAACATGCATCGATACTATCATATACTAGAATGAAAGCGTCACATATATAAATAACTCAAAATTACAAGGTTTAGGGCCTCACAGGGATCATGGGGTTTAGGATGGTTTTTCCCGGGCGGGGAGAACCTAGAATAACTTAAGTTTAAATTATATTAAAAATTTTAAATTGGTTGCATATTCTCATCATTGCTCACTGTCATAATTATTCTGTCATCTTATCTACTATGGGTTGACCTATACTTGGAGAAATATTTGTATAATTATATTGTTCTTTCTAGGCTTTGGCTCACGATATTCTATGCCAAGTATTGAGAACGTGAAAGTTCCCACTAACTATCCTGTGCCAGAGGAGGTGGAACCGTGGCTCCTATGAGCCGAAACTCTACCAGTCTACTGCACTTGATTTCTTTTTGAGCTTATAGAACTTAGCGTTGCTTTCTTTAATATTTTCTGGTATATACACTTTATTTTGGGTCTGTAACCTTAATCTTATGTTATTCTTACTTTTTTGCATTATTGGGTATTAATCGCTTATTACTATTCCGCACCATTATTAGCTAATTGTCGCTCTAGATGCCTCCGAAGTTTCGGGGCGTCACAATTTGGTATCAAAGCTTGGATTCAACCCTTCCCACGTGAACATTAACCTAGGCATAGACTTTGAGACTTGAACTTTTAGACTTGGTTAGACCACTTCTTATTATCATGCTCTATACATGAAACTTTGAACTAACAGTTTGCTGAAAACTGACACCGTTCTCTTGTTTCATTATAGGATGGCATCAACATCTTTTTCCGATAGGTCCACCCCACTATCGGCATCATCATCGTCGGATTCACATATTAGTTTCGACTCTTGGGGACCCTTTTTCTTCCAGGTGAATCACATTGTTCCCATCGACCCTACTCGGATGGAGGGCAACATCCGATGGAGGGCAGAGCGCGATGTTATCCGACACATTCAAAAGGTGAGAGAGGAGTACCCGCGGATGACCAGTCGTGAGTACAAGGTAATGTTGAAGAGGAGAGTCGACAACACCCTGTGCAGGCCCAGTGCACCCACCAGATGATCCATAATGAACGCACTTTGAAGCAGCTTCGAGCCATGGCAGCCTATCCTCCAGTCTATGCCCCGATCAACCTCCGCCCGCGACCATTGGACGAGGAGGTCGACTCCTCCAGCTCAGCGGTGTGTCCACCGCCTCGACTTCGCATTCTAGTTAGATACACCCGAGTGCTGCCACCACCAGCTTCACCACTTGCCTCACTGAACTACTCCCTAGCCTCACCTGAGGGCTCCCTATACACCATAGTCCGTTCCTCTACCATCTACACCCCTCGATCCCCCACCTACTCCCGAGAGTACTCTTCTGTCTCCCCTCGATATGCCACGATACCTCCAGCTCCTCCAGCCGGCGCCGATGACGACACATCAGATGAGGAGGACCCCAGCGAGGATACTCATTAGGCATCTCTTTGGGTTTCGGGTAGACGCTAGGGACAAGGCTTTTGGGTTATTTTTGCTGTGTTTTGATCTTAATGGTGTAGTTATACCTTCCTCTAAATAGTTTATGCTCTGCTATGTCCCCGCTTATTTGTATGACTTTATGTACTGTTTCTTCTTCTTATGAATGAATAGTGCTGCTATGTTCTGTTTCTATCATGTCTCATATATTCTTCTTTTATACATGTTATTTTTACTGTCATTTTCCTATAAAGATCAAGATATCAAACTAATACCAACACTAATAATAGGACCATATAAAGCTCAATTACTAACAAAAAAAAAAGACTTAAGTTAAATGATGAGTCTAACCCTTGGTTTCTTTTAATCAAGATGAGCCGAGGTAGAGTATGTGTCCGAACCCGAGCCACCTAGGCAAGGCAAAAACGACGACATCCGTGACATTCTACGTGAACTCAGAGACAACTTACGCCAGCCAGCATCTGCACAGGACCATACACTTGTATCCCCTCTCCCAACTATTCCTAGACATATATCCATGTTCTCAAAATTCTGCAAACTCTGACCACATGAATAAGTATATCGCCAAAAGGCGTACAAAACCAGCTTAAACAGGCGTCACATGTGTAAGTACATGTCTCAAAAAGGGAAAACTACAGCAAGTCTTCCATCACCTTTGCAACTAGGTCAACTCCACGTGCTCACCTGAAAAGGATTTTACAGCAAAAATCCCATACCGTGAGCCGAAGTCCAATAGAAAATAGACTGTAAACTGTAATACAGGTCATGCAATCATATGGTGGGAGCTAACTCGACCACAAAAGCCACAAAGGTTTTTCTCCCAAAAACCAACAGTTTTTCCATCCTTGAAACTATGCATTTAATCCTGACATATATCATGCGACAGTTAAGGGAAAGCAGTAAAGCACAACATTCTCAACTCGAGACACACAGCCGAGGAGACACAATAAATATAATCCTATGTACCGACTCTGCCACATAGACAAAGGCAACAACGATAGTCTCCCATCCATTACCCTGGACCCATAGGCTTAGTAATGACAAGTTCTATATGAAGTCACGACAATGACGCCATTCACGGAGGCACCCGAACCACTCAATTTATGGGAATAACCCGAAGGTACAGAGTACCTACTACTTAATTTACGGGACCTGAGCCCGAGGGTACAAAGCACCCACACATACTCAATTTACGAGGACTAACCCGAAGGTACAGAGCACCTACGCTGTGCTCGTTTCTGGACTTGCACCAAGGAGCAATGGAAGCCCAACTCAACAATATCCACTGTTATGGTACATCTATGGATAACATTTCAAAACCAACCTACAAAAGAGATATACAACACAAGTATATAAAAGAGATCCCATCCATGAACCATGGAGATCAAACAACATATGTAAAAACATATTTTCACCCAAAATATTTTAGAAGTTGAGACTCAACCCCGAGGGCTAGCTCCAAACCTTCAACCAAACACTTTTTTCACAAAAATTGAACCTTTTTTCCCAAAAGGAACCACCAAAATGCCAAGCAAACAGCAGGCATTTTAGTCGACTGAACTCACCCCCAGTCGACTGAAAAACACTTTGGAAAAACAAATTTTTTTAAAAGAAGGCACTTCAGTTGACTGACTCCATGAGTTCAGTCGACTGAACTCCCAAAACGATGATCCAGTCGACTGAACTCACCCAGAAAACATTTTTAAGCTACGGTTTTGACCTCCAATCCTCAAACCAAGCTTCAAAAACACCCGTTTTGATACCTAAGAGTAGACTCGAGCTCAAGGCTATCATAAAACCTCGAAAGGAACATCCCTCTTTCGATTTCATCCAACCGAAACGCCGAGAAATAGTTTTAACCCAAAATCGGATTCGAAACATAAATTACTTTTCAACAGTAGAAACACGTAGGATTACACGTAGTACCCTCTAACAGTTGTACAGTCTAAGATCCTACCTCAGTGAGTTCAAAACTCAACGTCTCGATCTACGTGTAAAATTGAGCTTCGTCGGAATGAAATTTCGACTGGATGGATGCGTAGACCACGATGCCTATACTACGAATCAATAGTTGGTTTATAAAAAACCAAGCCCCGGGCCGTCGAGAAGTTAAAGAGAAGGCAGAAAGAAAACTGGAGGAAACTTTAAAGTTAAGTTTTGAAAATATATTTTTTGAAAATATCTAAGTCCAGATATTTATTGGCCTCCAAAGTATCTTTTTTTTTTGAATTTTTGAAATTCGCATGGCAACTCCTTATTACCCCGGGAACCAACCCCACATGCTCAAATAAACTTAAACATGCATCAAAACAAGTGCATCATACATCTTAGAAATATATATGCAAAGCACACCATATATATATAAGTCTCAAAAAGAGACGGATCCGGGTCTCACAACTCTCCCCCCTTAAGAAATTTTACCCCTGAAATTCACTATAAGGTAACAAAGGAAAAAGCTCTGGGTATCTAGCACGCATCTCAGACTCCAGCTCCCATGTAGCCTCTTCAACCCCATGATGAAGCCATAGGACCTTGACATAGGCAATGGTTCGGCCCCGCAACACTTGCTCCTTCGTGTCAAGAATCTTCACCGAACGCTACTCATAAGTGGCATCCTCATCCACCCGCAACTGAACCCAATCTAACATATGTGACAGATCAGGCTCGTACCTTAAAAGCATAGAAACGTGAAACATGTTATGCACAGATGCTAACTGAGGTGGCAAAGCCAGATGGTAAGCAACCTCCCCAACCCTGTCAAGAATCTCAAAAGGCCCAATGAAGCGCAGTGATAGCTTCCCGCTACGACCAAACCTCATCAAACCTCTAGGTGGTGAGTCCTTCAGGAACACATGATCCCCCACTACAAACTCCAAAGGTCGCCTCTTTTGATCTGCATAGCTCTTCTAGCAGCTCTACTCTTTCAGTAGGCGCTGGCGAATCACAGCAACCTTCTCTGTTGTCTCCCTCACCATGTCTGGCCCCAAGATTGTGGTCTCCCCCACATCTGTCCAACACATTGGTGATCTACACGGTCTATCATACAAAGCCTCATATGGTGCCATCCTAATATTGGACTGAAAGCTGTTGTTGTATGCAAACTCTGCCAACGGTAGATGATCCTCCCAAGAACCCTTAAAGTCAAGGTCATAAGCCCTCAGCATATCCTCCAGAATCTGTATGGTTATCTCAGACTGACCATCAGTCTGGGGGTAAAAAGCAGTACTATACATCAAGTTCGTTCCCAAAGCCTCCTGAAGACTCTGCCAAAAGCGCGATGTGAAGCGCGGGTCTCGGTCAGAAACAAAAGACATTGGCACTCCATGCAATCGGACTATCTCCCTGACATACAAGCTACTCAGTCATTCCACTGAATTCCTCACTCGGATGGGGAGAAAGTATGCAGACTTCGTCAACCTATCAACCACAACCCATACAGCGTCGTGTCCCCTAGGTGATCGAGGAAGTTCTGACACAAAGTCCATCATGATATGCTCCCACTTCTACTCTGATATAGGCAACGACTATAGCAATCCTGCTAATTTTTAGTGTTTCGCCTTTACCTGTTGACAGGTGAGGCATCGGGAAACAAACTAGATCACATCTCGCGTCATTCCTATCCAATAGAACTGACGGCGTAGGTCATGGTACATCTTCATGCCTCCAGGATGCATTGCAAGGCGTGAATGATGACACTCATGTAGAAGATCAGCTTGGCATGACTCGGGCACAAATAACCTCCCAGCTAACCTCAGACTCTGATCTGAACCCTTAACCCATCTTGCTGTATCCCCTCCATTAGCAACACAATCTCGTATCATCAAAGCCTCCTGGTCCGTCCGCTGGACCTCTAGCATACGTGTAATCAATGCTGGTCGTGAAACTGCTGAAAATAAAGTGGCACCCATCGCTATCTCCTCGAGACACAAATCAAACTCTCTAACCGCTCCAAGCATGTCCCACTCACGTATAGCCACAGAAGCTAACGACCAGTGAGATTTCCTACTGAGCGCGTCTGCCACAACATTGGCCTTCCTTAGATGGTACTGCAAGTCAAAATCATAATCCTCCAACAACTCCATCCATCGTCGTTGGCGCAAGTTCAGGTCCTTCTGCGAAAATAAGTATTTTAGACTCTTGTGATCAGAGAAAACCTCAAAATTCTCACCATAAAGATAGTGACGCCATGTCTTCAAGGCAAAGACCACGGCTGCCAACTTCAAATCGTGTGTTGGGTAGTTCCTCTCGTGCGTCTTCAACTGCCGGGAACCATAGGCTACAACTTTATCGCCCTGCATCAAAACACATCCCAAATCGTCGTGTGATGCATCACAGTACATAGTATATCCCAAGCCTTGCTCTAGAATGATCAACATTGGCGGGCTAGTCAACCTCATCTTCAGCTCCTGGAATACTGACTCACTCCAAACAAATACAACTCCCTTTCGCGTCGGACGCATCATCGGTGTAGTGAGTCTAGCAAAGTCCTTTACGAACCGCCGATAGTACCCTACTAAGCCCAAAAAATTGCGAATCTCAAAGACACTCTTCGGTAGCTCCAAACCAGTCACAGCATCAGTCTTCGACGAATCCATAGCTACCCCATCTGTCGACACCACGTGTCCAAAAACTCTCACCTCAGACATCTAGAACTCGCACTTCTCATACTTCGCGTATAAGCGGTGCTCTCTCAAGGTCTGTAGGACGATCCGTAGGTGATCCTCGTGCGTCTCTCTAGTAGGTGAATATGTAAGTATGTCATCCACAGACACTACTACAAAATTATCCAGATAAGGATGAAAGATCTGGTTCATCAAACTCATGAAAGTAGCAGGAGCATTCGTCAGACCGAACGGCATAACCAGAAACTCGTTGTGACTATAGCGAGTCCAAAAGGCGGTCTTCACTATGTCCTCGTCCTTAATCCTCAACTGGTGGTATCCTGATCTCAAGTCAATCTTTGAGAAGTAGCTCGAACCCTTCAGCAGATCAAACAAATCATCTATCCTCGGCATTAGATACTTGTTCTTCACTGTTACCTGATTCAACTTCCGATAGTCGATACACAAATACAAAGATCCATCCTTCTTCTTGGCAAAAAGAGTAGGAGCTCCCCACGGTAAAGTACTCGAATGTATAAATCCTCTGTCTAGCAACTCATGAAGCAGTACCTTGAGTTCACGCAACTCAGCAGGTGCAAAATGATATGACAGTATAGATATGGGAGCAGCTCCATGAACTAGATCAATAGAGAACTCTATCTCCCGGCTCAGCGGTAACTCAAACAGATCGTCAGGGAAGACATCTGGATAGTCACAAACTGCTGGAGGTAACTCTCCTCGAACCCCAACTACCTCATCCAACATAAGGGCTGCAAAAAGGAAACCCAGGTTGCTCTGGTTCCGCACAACGCCTGGCATAGACCTCAAACCCTCATCTCGGTCACCCAAAAAATAGAAGCAATCTCTGTCTGGTGTACAAATTGTCACCCTCCATCGATTGTAATCGATAAAGGCACTATAGGTGGTCAGCCAATCAATTCCTAGGATGACATCAAATGCGGTCATGTCCAGAATAACAAAGTCAAACTCTAAACAACGACCGGCGACCTCCAACACGCAGGATCTACAGACAAGACTCAACTTCACACTCCCACTGACCGGGGTCTCAACACACATAGTACCACCCAACCAGTCCATTTCCAACCCCAAAGCAGACGCAAAAGTTGATGATATAAATTAATGTGAAGCTCTGGTGTCGATAAGAACACTGGCCCATAATCTGTAGACTAGAAAGGTACCTCTAATCATGGAGGTGGTAACAGCAGCATCGGACACGACCAGTGTTCTGGATGAACTAGGATCTGCAAGAACGTAAGCTCTGGCTGGTCCGCTGCGGATCAGAACTGCCGACTGTCTACCTGACTGCACTGATGCACCCCCCCTCTGCAAATCTGAATAGCTGGCGTCCCTGGGCGGATGGACCAACAGAAGCTCCAGCTGTACTCCGCATACTCCCTCCTCTGGGGCAGTCCCTACATATGTGCCCAGACTGGCCGCACTCAAAACATATCACTGGCCCCCTGCCCAAAGCTTGCGACTGTGATTGTGCCTGAATAGGTGCTGCACTCCGGCACTCTGCCGCACGATGCCCTGGCTATTTGCATTTGTGACAAAGAAGCCCTCTCTGTTCTGACCTTCTCGTTGAAGCTACGGGAGGTGTGGATGTAGAAGACTGTGGCGGATACGACCCCACTGGATGAGAACTCAGACCGGACGTCCGTTGACGCTTGTTCTCCCTGCGCCCCTGATCCTGTGTGCGTCCTCCACATTGCTGACTCCTACTGTCCCTGTCTCTACACGTCTCATTCAGAGTGTCCTCTTCTTTCATAGCAGTCTCCACCAGCTCTGTAAAAACCTACATCCTGAATGCTGCCACTTTGTCTCGAATAGCGGGCCTCAAACCCCTCTCGAACCATTTTGCACGGAACTCATTAGTAGGTACAATCTCTTGTGCAAAACTAGATAGGCTAGAAAACTCAGCCTCGTACTCAAGCACTTTCATCGTCCCCTGTGTCAAAAATAGGAAGTCCTTTTTATAGCAATCCCTCAGAGTCGCTTGAAAGTATTTCTCCAGAAATACCTTCGTGAATGCATCCCAGGTGCCTGCCACTATGATCTTGGCGAACTTCCACCACATATGAGCACTCCCTCTCAGCTGGAAGGCGGCACATATAACCCTCAGATCATCTTCCTCAATCTGAAGCGAATCAAGAATCCTGGTAACCAACTCTAGCCACTCAGTGGCAACCGTGGGATTGGGATCCCCAGAAAAGATAGGAGGGTCAAGACGGAAAAATTCGCGCATCACAACCATCGCCCTCGGCTCGTGTACACTCTCCTTTCCCCTAATAGCCTCAGCCAGTTGCCAGATGGAGCCAACCATCTCACGCAACAGATCTCCCTCAGCAACAGGTCCTTGGGGGTGCATTAGCATCCCCAATATCTGGGACTAGAACGTCTCTTCGGCCAGAACCACGTCCACGGCCTCGACCTCGGCCTCGTCCTCCCTGCGTGGACATAACCCTATACGAACGCAAAATAACAGGATAAGAATCCATACAACATGTTATTGCTAACGTAAAAGACAGATAAGCACGCTAACACATAGCCATGTAATATCATGTCAACACATCTCACATACTTAGGAGAACCAATAAGATAGACTCGTCCATCTGGATAACCTACTTAGATTCCTTGCTAGAAATCACGTCCGCGAAACGCGTCTTCAACATGGCTCCTAAGTTTGTTAATCCAAACGCCCGAAAGCAAGACTAATCAATCCTAAGGTCTAGCCTCCATACCCACGTATGCACCACAAGCTATCATGCTATGTTAGGGAAACGATGTAACACATGTAATCAAGCACTCATACATCCTCACAAGGTGATGAACCCTCTTTCCCATGGCTCATAGGTATTCGAACCCAGAGTTCTGAAACCAAGTTACCACGCCCCAACCATCTGGATCACGTGAAAGCCCACCAAAACACCCATATAAGGAAAATAGGTTTCACAGTTGATAATTAAAATACAACATTTGGATAAAAGATTTCCCAAGTTCAACTCTCATAAACAGTAAACATGCATTCTCATACCTGAATAAGCATATCGCCAAAAGGCGTACAAAATCAGCCTAAACAGGCGTCACATGTGTAAGTACATGTCTCAAAAGGGGAAAACTACAGCAAGTCTTCCAACACCTCTGCAACTAGGTCAACTCCACGTGCTCACCTGAAAAAGTTTTTACAGTAAAAATCCTACACCGTGAGCCGAAGCCTAATAGAAAATAGACTGTAAACTGTAATACAGGTCATGCAATCATATGGTCAGAGCTAACTCGACCACAAAAGCCACAAAGGTTTTTCTCTGAAAAACCAATAGTTTTTCCATCCTTGAAACTATGCATTTAATCCTGACAGAACATTTTGAATGGTGGAAAAAGCCACAAAGCAGTAAAGCACAACATTCTCGACTTGGGACACGCAACCGAGGAGACACAATAAATATAATCCTACGTACCGACTCTGCCACATAGACAAAGGTAACAACTATAGACTCTCATCCATTACCCTAGACCCGTAGGCTTAGTAATGATAAGTTCTATACGGAGTCACGACAACGACGCCATTCACGGAGGCACCCAAACCACTCAATTTACGGGAATAATCCGAAGGTACAGAGCACCTACTGCTTAATTTACGGGACCTGAGCCTAAGGGTACAAAGCACCCACACATACTCAATTTACGGGGACTAACCTGAATGTACAGAGCACCTACGTTGCGCACATTTCTGGACTTACACCGAGGAGCAATGGAAGCCCAACTCAACAATATCCACTGTCACGGTACATCTATGGATAACATTTCAAAACCAACCCGCAAAACAGATATACAACACATGTATATAAAAGAGATCCCATCCATAAATCATGGAGATCAAACAACATACGTAAAAACATATTTTCACCCAAAACATTTTAGAAGTTGAGACTCAACTACGAGGGCTAGCTCCAAACCATCAACCAAACACATTTTTCACAAAAATAGAACCTTTTTTTCCCAAAATGAACCACCAAAATGCCAAGCAAATAGCAGACATTTCAGTCGACTAGGCCCACCCCTAGTTGACTAAAAAACACTCTAGAAAAACAAAAAATTTTAACAGAAGGCACTTCAGTCGACTGACCCCATGAGTTCAGTCAACTGAACTCCTAAAACGATGATCCAGTCGACTGGACCCATAGGGTCAGTCGACTAAACTCACCAAGAAAACATTTTTAAGCTACGATTTTGACCTCTAATCCTCAAACCAAGCCTCAAAAATACCTGTTTTGATATCTAAGAGCATACCCGAGCTCAAGGCTATCATAAAACCTCGAAAGGAACATCCCCCTTTCGATTTCATCCTACCGAAACACCGAGAAACAATTTTAACCCAAAATCAAATTTGAAACATAAATCACTTTTCATGCATTTTTAAACGGTGGAAACACGTAGGATTACAAGGAGTACCATCTAACAGTTGAATAGTCTAAGATCCTATCTCGGTGAGTTCAAAACTCAATGTCTCGATCCACGTGTAAAGCCGAGCTTCGTCAGAATGAAATTCTGACTGGATAGATGCGTAGACCACGATGCCGATACTACGGATCAGCAGTTGGTTTATAAAAAACCAAGCCCCGGGCCCTCGAGAAGTTAGAGAGAAGGCAGAGAAAAAATTGGAGGAAACTTAACTTCTAAGTTAAGTTTTCAAAATTCGCACGATTGACGGTCTACTTACTAGGAATGCATCGTGTCCTGTTTGATCCAGTCGTATCATTGGCCAAAATTGTGTCTAGAGCTGAGCAACAAGAATTTACCTACCAAGAATTTTTGCAACATTTTGTTTGGGACGCTTCAATTGCATATTGTGCTTCAAATGATGCTGCATGCGCATTTGCCTACCAATAATTTTCGCAACATTTTGTTTGGGACAAGCCTCACAAACTATGGAGACCAAGGAAAAAAGGGTTTGCAATTGAAAGAATGTACTTTGTTAGCCCTAATGCGAGTGAAAGATTTTATTTGTGATTGTTGTTGACTGTTCTCAAATAACCAAAATCATTTGAAAGCATGCGAATGGTCAATAATATTTTACATGACACATTTAAATCAGCATGTATTGCGAGAGGGCTTTTAGAGGATGATGAAGAATGGGTGCAATGTCTTCAAGAGGTTACGATAATGAAAACTGGATACCAACTGAGGAGATTGTTCATTGTTATTCTTACACAGTGTTCTCCATCGTAGCCACATGCTTTGTGGAATCAGTTCTCAGCAGATATCTGTGACGATCTTGCGCATAAGATTTGTATGATGTTTGCTATTCCTAATCTAACAGGGGCTCAAATTGAAGATTACGGGTTGTATCTTCTTGGTCAATTGCTTCAAGAGTCGGGTATAACCTTGAAGGACTACCTGCTCATGCCACAACCTAGTGGAAATTAGAGTGCCATCGTTGGTAATAGATTGATATTGGAACATCAAAAACTCATTACTGATGCACAACATCATATTACATAAATTAATGTTAATGGTCTTAATGATGCGCAACGTACTGCTTATACTATAATCACAACATCTGTCTTTGAGAATAGAGGAACTACTTTTTTCCTGAATGGTGGTGCTGGAATAGGAAAGGCGTTTTTCTACAATACCGCTGCAACGAAATGCTATAGCCTTGGATGTATTGTTGTGAGTGTGGCATCATCTGGTATTGCATCTTTATTGTTTATAGTAGGTCGCACTGTATATTCAACATTCTCCATCCCATTAGATGTGTTAGAAAACTCTGTTTGCGGTTTTAGCAAACAATCATTGCAGGCCAAATTGTTTAGAAATACAAATCTAACAATATGGGATGAGGTTCCTAGCAACATCGATGTTGTGTTGAAGCAGTTCATCACACACTACAAGATATATGCAATAATAACAAGCCATTTTGTGGTTTCACTGTTGTTCTTGGTGGTGACTTTCGTCAAATCTTACCAGTTATACGAAGAGGAGTACGCGTACAAATTGTCGGTGCATCAGTTAAGCGACCAGTACTATGGAACAATATGCATGTCTTGACTTTGGATTTAAACATGCATTTGAACAGCGCAAATCATGAGCATGCTATTTTCAGAGATTTCTTAACAAAGATTATATTCTTTTATAGTATTCTTTATAACAATAATAGGTCTCATTATAATTTTACATTAATTTTACTACTTCTTTTATAGATTGGAACCGACTCAAGAGAAATTACAGAAATTCCATCAACACTACATAAAATGCCATATTATAAATGAGATGATATCCATAATTTATCCACAACTAGGAGTTGCTGGTACAGCAACCCTGATATTTCTAACCGAACGAACAATTCTTTCGGCCCGGAATGATGACGTTAGCGCTATCAATCTTGCCGCATTGAATACTTTTTCGGGAGAGACAACAACTTACTTTGCAACAGAAAAATTGTCTACAGATGATGAATTTGATCCAACGTTTACCAATCAATTTCCAAATGAGTATTTGAACTCATTAGATCCCCCTGGTTTACCACCGTTTAAGTTAGATTTAGAAGTCGATTGCCCAATAATGTTGCTGAGAAATATTTCACCAAAAGATCGACTTTGTAATGGGATGTAACACCCCGGTACAGACCCTAGTTGTAACAACCCAATTTATAACGACCCGAGTAGCAATTCAGCCCAGACCCTAGTATTAGCGACGGTAAGCTGATAAGATCTTAGGTCTTTAAAAGATCAAAAACCCTAACTTGGCCCGAAAACCCTAATTCGATCTAAAAACCCTAAAGAGATCAAATGCTTAGAGGAAAAACCCTAATACCCAGAGAAGACTCCTAACATCCTAAATTAAGTAAATAACATGAAATATTAGATTAAAAATCAAAACTTCTCATATTTAGGAAAAAATAACTATTTTACCCCTAGTAGAGCAAACAGTCTTAAAAATTCAAAATTTGGCATATGAACACCCTAAATCAGATATTTAGATACAATTAAGTAAAAAAACAATAACATCAAAAAATGACAAAAATTCCCCTAGTGGCCGGCCACATTGGAATTTGTGCCCAAAAAGTGACTTTTTGCCTTTTTAAGCCCAAAAATGAGAAAAACAAATGTATAAATGAAGTATTATTATGATCCAAGACTTTTAAACAAGTAATATACATAATAATATAATAATATTGGTTAACAAAAGTAAACAAATCATTATTTAAAATCTCTACACAATAAATAAGTCAAAAAGTCACATATAGTCAAAATAACTTAAAGTAGCATAATTATCTACATTTAAACAATTAATTTTTGTCAACATTTTTATAAATTATGATAATAATAATAATAACACTAAAATAATTCATTTTATTAAATTAGAAGACCAAAAGGATATATCAAATCAATTTTAAAAAAAATTTCTTGGACAATGTAGTACCAAAATATCACAAAATAAGCACTCAAAGAAAAATTTGAGCAGAAAAATCAACCAAACAGCCCCTTGGCTGAAATCCCACCTAATGTTCTGAAAATTTTAGATTTTAAATGTCTTAAAAATGGCATCCACCTCCCATGCAACCAATTAAAATTAAAAAAATTCAAAATTCTTACATAATGCACTTATTAGGCTCCACTAACTTATGTCTATAAAAACACACCCTTAGCCCCTCTTTTCCTCTTCATATTTCGGTGGAGAGAGAGGAGACAGACCAGACTTGACAGCTCTAAGTGTTCTTCAAGACTTGGAAGAAAAAGAAGAAGAAAGGAGAAGAAGAAGAAGGACCCAATGAAGGGAGGTCTTTAGAGACCAAGGAGACACCAAAGCCAAGTCCTCTAACCATCCTCTACTCTTAGGTCTTAAAATAAGGTAAGTAAATTCCCAAAAACCTTCTGTCATCCTCTCATAAAATAGCCCTAAATCCATCTCTATAATCAACTCTAAGGATAAGAAACAAGGATTCACTCAAAAATGCGTCGTAGGAGTAGATTATGGACTATTCATGTATGATCAAGTGTTGCATGTGCTTGCATGTGAGTATTTTTGAGTTTTATGGCTTCAATTGGTTTTTATACTTTGGTTTTTATGAATACATGACATGCATGCGAAGAAAATATATTAAAATTAAACATAACATGAGCTAAGTTACCCAAACCCAAGATAACCTAATTTTCTGGGCATATTAACTTTTTGTCACGAACATTAAAATATCATAACTAATTGTTAAAACATGATCTAAATGTTATTTTTATGTCCAGACCTAGATGATTAAGTTCTCTTTTGATAAAAAATTAGTTTGAAGTGATTTGGTTTGGTAGAACTCCAAATATACCTTTTTTTTTACCAAAGAGTGTCAAATTTTGACCACTCTGAGTTACAGATATCAAACCCTAAGTTAGAATGAGAACCGAGCTTAGGTCGAACAATATAACATGTAGATAACACATTTTTCTTTCTGTCCACCAAAAATGAACTAAACATATGAAGACTTGATAGGTTAAAACCCTTCCCAAATTCACTGTTTTGTTTCAGTAACTGACAGAGCTCTCCGTCACACATTTTTGTGGGACCAAAACACTAAGTTTTTAATGACCAAATGAAAAAGTGGTTTTCATGAAAAATGTATCTAACATATTAAACTGAATACTGATCACAAATCAGCCCAAAATACCCTCGAATGTTACCCCAAAGATTTTGAGCATCCCATGCTGAAAACCTGTTCTGCAAACCCTTATTTGGCTGACTGAACCAACTTTATAAATTGGCCAAAAACACCAAGTTGTTCTAAACAACTTGCCCTAGCACAAAACATGAAACATGTAGGTAACACCTTAAACTAAAACCTTCCCAAATATCAATCCCATAGCCCCTGAATTGGGGATCCAAAACCGTGGCCAACATAGGATTAAATTCTGCACTTTTCTATATAAAGTGCCGAATGGTTTTCCTTTAATTAATACAAATGACCATTTTACCCTAGGAATTGACCTTAGTGTTAAACATGAAAGTTGTAAGAAATACTTTTATCTAATTGGTATTCAAAATTCAAAAATTAAATCCATGTCTAGGTACCTCAAAACACCGTCATAACTTTAAATTTGATGATTAAACATTTACCTAAATTTGTCTGTGTAAGTGGCGTGCAACTTTATGAAACTTGAACAAATGGGCTTTAAATGATTTATGTGAGTGATTGGTGTATAAAATTAACAATTTGATAATTAGAAATCATGCCGATAGTTTGGAACCATATCACATGAATTGTAGAATATGCTTCGTATATTTGTATATTATGCTTTAGTGAGTTGTACCTTGTGCTATACCATGATGTTATGCTATTATCAATTATACACAAGAAGCATATTGGACATCATAAGCATTCCTATATTTGCATCTTGGGTTATCGGAGTCCTTTCTGTATCTACCATGGTGGGTAAGGTTATATTGAATTTATTCTTTTCTCGACTCCTAGTCTAGGGCGTCCCTCGTAACCATTTTTGTAACTATTTTGGGATATATTCCCTTTGAGCACCTCGGGTGTGTCTCCAGTGTTTAAAAAGAAAGATTTGTTATTTATGAATACTGTTGGGCACCACGGGTTCGTCACCAGCACTCTAGTTTTGGTAATTTAGACTTTGGGTGGATACCAAGCGAGCATCCTAGTTTTAATGTGGGTGACCCTATAAAGTCCCATCATGGAAATGACAATAAATCCTTGAGACGGCAATAACAAAAATTCCCATCATGGCATTGACCATAAGTTCTTGAGGCGGAAATAACATAAAGTCCCCTCACGGCATTGACAATAAGTCCCTGAGGCGGCAATAAGATAAAGTCTCATCACGGCAACAACAATAAGTCCCTGAGGTGGCAATGATAACAAGTCCCATCACGGCGATGACAATAAGTCCTTGAGGCGGCAATGATAATAAGTCTATACAAGCAATAGAAATTGTCCTAAAGTGAAACTCCTATTTTTATTTCTAGATACAAGTCGAGTTGGGCATTTGCATTGCATTCAATTGCATCACGCACCGGTATACTTGTTCTTATATATGCTTGCCTAGCCGTAATTACCAAATTTGTCTTTCTCCTTGGCGTTAAATTGTATTAGGTGTTACACGATATGCATTGTAGGATATTTTGTTGTGAGTTTGTGAGAAGGTTTAGGAAATTTGCTTCTGGGTTTTGACTCATGACATTCGTGCCACAGGTGAGTATAATGAGTTCTTTGAGAAAGTCACTCCTGAAGAAGAAGACATAATTGAAAAATAGAGTGAGTAGCAGGTGCCAGGGGAACCTGACAATGCTAGCTGAAGAATTGGATTTTTACCTTTTGTTCTTTTTGTTCAATTTCCACCGGCGTATTGTAATTTTTATTAAATTTTCTAGTGAAACTGTAATCGTTTTGTACTTATGAACAGTTCAAAACTCTTAATGATGTAATATTTATGATATCTAAATAAGAATGAATGGCTAGAATATCCTCCTTATCTATACTTATGTATGTCCTGACGTGCCCGAAGGACGGGGCGTCACAGTTGGTATCAGTGGGAAACCATGCATTTTGTCACGTAGAAGCTCTGTAGGGTGCGTTGTATTAATTATAATTATCATTTATACATTATAAGAGCTAAAATCTACTACGTCTACGTCTTATAGCCAGTCATGTTAGGACATTACTAGGATCAGAAGCAGTAGAGATTCTACAAGCGAAGGACAAGTAAGAGCATCGAGATCGAAGATCAGAGATTCATGCAACAAATTATTTTATTTTAAAGGGGGTAGACGGGAGTACACACTAGGAGAAGTTTAAGATATCACTTCGAGAGCCACCGTTAGAACCCCACAACTTCATCCTTAAAAGTTCTTTTCTCGTTTACCCCAAACCCTTACATCAACTTTTGTACCTGATTGAAGTTCATTGAATATCCTTCCTTCTCATATCATCAGTCCTCAATGGTACCATCAAGTGTTGTTCGTCGGTAACCCTTATGCATCTAAGTCTTGTTGATAATCCTGTCAGAATTTAAATCCTAGGAAATACCTTTGTCCTCAAATTTTCATGCCTCAATGATGATCGGTATTTGCATTTGATTCTCCTCTAATTTAAGCCAACCTCCTTGAACTAACTCTTCTTTTGTAGAACTCGATATCAATTCTTTGTTAATTACCCATTTCTAACATTCGACATTGATAAAATCTTTGCCATCGTTCATCTTTTCTCAATTTTGAAATTACAGTATGTTGTAACGATTTTTGTGAATTCTTTTGTACACTCTTAAATTCTATAGCATGGAAGAAAACTTGGATGCTTGAATTAAAGTACGTTAGGCCGACGTAACTTCAAGGAAAATATCTAGTTTGGTTGCCCATTGCTTAACATCTCTTTTATCAGAATCTGATAGTACTAGATTAGTTCCAAAGACATTTGTTTAAGTGTTGTTTACTGTCCTCCTCATGTTTCACCTACATTTAAACCCCAAATAACCAATCAATTTGTGCCAACAGTGACTTCCTTAACCATGACTGTTTAACCTCATATAACCTATCTTTCGAACCATTTGGGAATCTTTCCTTGAATCTCGATGAAGGATTTGTTCACCTTCCCCAAGTCATTCTAACCCCCAGCTACGTATTGTGCAGTCTAGTACATCATTCAAAATTCTTAACTAAACTCTTGACCTTTCACCACCCCAGGTCACCTCCCCTAAGACCAAGATTGATGACAAACGATAGTTATTAGAGTTTAACGCTTTCTTGAGAAACTCGGATTGTGCACATCCTCAGAAGAACCACCCGGCGCATCATCGAGTCACAAAGCAGATCTCTACATGGAGTTAAAGCTCAAAATGTCAGCCAACGTCCACGCTTAATGTGTTTTGAAGATCAATAACCCCGACTACAAGAACTGCTAAATAGGAGCTTATACAACATTTCTAATGGAGACCTACACAAAGGTTCCTATCATCATCATTGATAAAGCTTGTATGGGAACCGCAGGAGTGTGGTACGTGGAAGTACAATGGAAATGCTACGGCACTTGGAAGTAACATGGGACTACATGGTCAAAATCCGATGGTTTTATCCATACCTATTCTAGTTGGGCTCCTATGTGTTATGTTCCTCGCTCTTTGTAATCGTTCTTAAGAAAAACTTGTATCCTCAACCGGTTATGTACTCGAACTTGAATGTTATGAAATACAAATGAATAAATCTTAAATTAACTCCCTGAGATCCTAAAACCAAGAAACAATTAAGACTTCAAAAAGATGACTCACCAGCCGCAACAGTTTTCCTCTTTATTCAGATGACAGGTAGACGACCTAACCATTAGCGGCCAGTAGATGGACTCGTAGACGAAGAAGTGCTAGGGTTAGCCCAGGTCTTGCGTGAGCTTGCCACCAGCATTAACCATCCTTATATCTAAGATAGGGCATGGTTCTTATCAGAACTCAAAAAATAACAAGCCCCTACATTCAAGGGAGGAGCTGAACCGAGAGTAGCCAAAGAATGGCTGAGAGCTGTCAAGTAATTATTTAACTCTATGGGAGTCCAAATCGATGTCGATCGAGTAGCTCTAGCAACGCACCTACTGGAAGGAGAAGCCGACTACTGGTGGTTTATGATAGACAACACCCAAGATGTGGCAGCTCTGACTTGGAATTAGTTTGAAGAATTATTTTTGGAAAAGTACTTCCAACTCCCTTTCGACAGGGACAAGTTAGAGAATTTCTGTAGCTAAAATAAGGATCTATGTTCGTAACCCAGTACGTTAACCGCTTCGAAAAGCTGAGCCGATTTGCCACGACTATTATACTGGACAAAGAAACAAGGGCATAAAAGATCGAGTGGGGCCTAGAACCCTCTATCCGAATTAGGGTCATCTACTTACAACTTTTGACTTACACTTAATTTGTACAAGCAGCCCTATTGGCAGAAACAGGCTTAGTTGACTCTAAAAGGTTTTGGAACCAAAAGAAAGGAAACACTAGCTCCGGAGGACTCGTAAAAAGCAACCGAGTGTTCGTTCTAAAGAAGCCATATCAATAGGAGAACAGACAAGAGCAGCTGAGGAACTCCTTTACCAAATTTATAGTCTGCTTTAAATGTCACCAACTAGGACATAAGAGGTCTGAGTGCCCACGCCTAGGACATAGGACACTGAAAAACCACTCTCAGCAATAAAGGCAACCCCAGAACCAGTCACCAAAGTACCCGCAGCCAGTTCAGGTCACCCGACTAGCAACTAACCAACAAAATAGGAGGAAAAGGCCACCGCTTAACAAAAACCAGAGACCCCAGGGAGGACGCATCTTTGTTCTGTAAGAGGAGGAAGTAGAAAGAACCCAAGTTATGTAAGGTATGTTCGTGTTATTCAATACCTCAGTGAAAGTGTTGTTTGATTCTAGAGCATCCCATTGTTTTTCATATCTTTGGCATGTAGGTAATCTCTGCCCATAGAACCCAAAGTGTTAGATCAAACACTAAGCGTCGATGCACCCTTAGAATATCACACGCGAATAGACTTCATTTATAAAGCGTGCATGTTGAGAGTACCAACACCCTTATACCATTCGACCTGCGAGTTAGGGATTTTAACAAATACGACGTGATTCTCGAAATAGACTAACTCTCTGGACATCACATTATCATCGATTGCCAATAGAAGAAGATATGGGCACAAGTAGAGAATGGCACTATTGCACGAATTCATGAAAAATGACATGAAACCCTGACACCGAGTAACGCGAAAGTGTATAGATCAAGTAACTTCAATGTAAGATCAGCTTACATACTTGGCGCTACAAAGGCCCTAGCAACCACCGAGTTACCACGAGTTGTGTGTGAATACAAACACGTAATTTCGAGGAGAGCTCAATAGAGATCCATGGCTAAGTACTCCGGAGGAAAAGATTTTATGTTAATAGAAGCTCTAGGACAGCATCACGAAAGTGAGAGAGCCGACATAAGGATGAGAAGGCATAATGCTAGTAAATCATCTCTAACCTTCCACAATATGATGTACGAGACTAAATTTCGGGGACAAAATTTGTTTAAGGAGAGTAGTTTGTAACACCTTGGAACAGACCCTATTTGTAACAATCCGGTTTATAATGACCCGTGTAAGGATCCAGCCCAGACCCTAGTATTAGCGACGGTAAGTCGACAAGATCTTGGGACACTAAAAGATCGAAAACCCTAACTCGACCCGAAAATCCTAATTCGATTCGAAAACCCTAAAGAGATTAAATACTTAGAGGCAAAACCCTAATATCCAGAGAAGACTCCTAACATCCTAAATTAAGTAAATAATATGAAGTATTAGATTAAAAATTAAAAAATTTTATATTTAGGATAAAATAACTATTTTACCCATAGTATAGTAAAAAATCTAAAAAATTCAAAATTTGACATATGGACACCCAACATCAGATAGTTAAATATAATTAAATAACAATTGACAAAATAATATCAAACAATGACAAAAATGCCCCTATTGGCCTGCCACATTGGAGTTTGTGTCCAAAAAGTAACTTTTTACCTTTTTAAGCCCAAAAATTTAAAAAAAAAAGTTGATAAATTAAGCATTATTATGATCCAAGATTTTTTAAACAAGTAATATACATAATAATATAATAATATTGGTTAACAAAAGTAAACAAATAATTATTTAAAACCTCTACACATTAAGTAAATAAAAAAGTCACATTTAGTCAAAATAATTTAAAGTAACTTAATTGTCTACATTTAAACAATTAATTATTGTCAATATTTTTATAAATTATGATGATAATAATAATAACACTAAATAATTCATTTTTGTAAGTTAAAAGACCAAAAAGATACATCAAATCAATTTTAAATACTTTTTCTTGGAGTTAAAACAAAATTTGAGCTCAAAAATCAACCAAACATCCCGTTGGCAAAAATCCCACCAGATATTTTGAAAATTAAAGATTTTAAATCTCTTAAAAAGGGCCTCCATCTCCCATGCAACCAATTAGAATTAAGAAAATTCAAAACTCTTACACAATGCACTTATTAGGCTCCACTAACTTATGTCTATAAAAACACACCCTTAGCCCCTCTTTTCTTCTTCATATTTCGGTGGAGAGAGAGGAGA
>JAUMHN010196531.1:0-21310 GCA_032360265.1 Heliamphora ciliata
ACTTGTTCAAGTTTCTTAAAGGTATATTTAATCTTAATATATCTATTCATGGATATGGTTTTTCATGAAAAACGCATACGCCATTTTTTAAGGTCACGGCGCCGATTCTTAATTTTTCTTATGCGTTCCAACACTTGGATCACTTCTCGAGGTTTGAACTGCAGCGTTCGTTCCACCTATTTTCATCATCGGATTCACCTAAGATTTGTGGGGTCAAGTTGGGGGGTCTACAACGATGCCTGTGATCGATGTGTTCTTTAAGATCGGAAGTGCAAAAGGTGTCTACATGGTTGTGAGAGTTATGAGTTACTCTAGATGAAAGGTCTCAGGATTGGGTTCCCGTTGTTTGATGCTGTGCCTTGGACAGTGAACTCGAGGCTATGATGTGATTGTGGTTTGCCTAGCAGGAGTTAGGTTGTATAGCGCAACCTTGTGAAGTGAGGTTTTGGGTACAATGGGATGTGTTGTACCAGGTACGCGGATTGATAGTGTTCACATGTATGAATGAGGTCAGAGAGAGCTAGGTGTAGCGGATGACCTGAGTATTGTGATAGGAGTTGACAGCAGCTGTATAACTGTAGTTAATTTGGCCTTGAGGTGGGACTTATAGAGTTCTTAGAGGTTAAGTGTTGAGGAGAACTCCCAGTACGCTATGGTTGAGTAATGATTTCTTGTTGGCCTTTTTCTTTCCTTTGGATGGAAGGAGAGAGAGAGTTTTCTTGTAGACGATTGTTTGTAGATGATTGTCTGGTGTGAGTTGTTTCATCTCGGTTGGACGGAGATGCCAGGTTTTTGATTGGTTCAGATTTGGTTGTGTTCTGAGACTATGGAATCTCAGTGGATTTGTACCGGTGTTGTGACCCTTGGAGTTGTGACTCAGGGACTTGTGTCGTCGTGATTGGGTGGTTATAAGATGGATTCTTCATGGCCTCGATGCGTGGTGCGAGACGCTCTACATTTGGACGTCTGTGTGTGTGACCTGGGTTTAGATTGCTCCCGCGTTTAGGGACCGTAAAGAATTGCATGATGGGGTTGGTTTTTCCCCACGGTGGAAGACCGTAAAAGAGTACGTACGAGTGTGGTAAACATGATAGATCGTGGTAACCTAGTCAGTGTGGCTTGTTTGTGTGATGTGGGTTGTGTTCCCTATGCTGTTTATTCTTGATAAACAAGAGAGTTGGTGTTGAGACGTAGAGTTCTTTTGGAGTGATCAGTTGAGGATCGTTGACCGTTGTGTGTGTATGGTTGTGTTTCTAGCTTGTAGCAGAGCGAGAATTTTGTCAGAACAGTGCGGTTGTGGTATGCGTATGGTGGATTTATGGTAGACTTTTGTGAGTCTGATCTTTTGTTATGTTTGAGGACTTGGAACTGTTTAGAGTTCTTGGAGTCGAGGAATGACTGTCGACTGTGGTAAATGTTGTGCTACGGCATAACTACTGATTGTATGGATGGTGGTCCCAAAAGTATGATGTTGGAGAAGCCTTGGTTGGCGTGGCTTGTTCGGACCAATGTGATTGTTTGGTTGGGAACGGAAGGGCCATGTGAGTTCTGGATGTGAGGGAAATGGCTAAGTGTAAGATGCAAGCCTCGGTTGGTTACCCGACGGATGAGTTTGGGGACTTAAGGGGTTGATGTTTGTCTTCTGCGATGAGGTTGATGTTGGATGATGATCATCATGTTTGCTTTGTCGGATGACGGTTATCAGGTTTGCTTTGTCAGACGACGGAGATCGTATTTGGTCTGATGGCGAGACGTTGAGTTGTGCAGTGATGTACAGTGACGTGCTATTGCACGAGAGTTACGATTTGGTTGTTATAGGTTGTTGGATGCCTATGAGATGATCTATCTGCGCGACGCATTTGGTCGAGTGACTCGCTGGAGTCAGGTGACTCGCCGGAGTCAGGTGACTTTATGGCGGTGATGCCAGGTCAATTTTCGATTGTGTGAAACCTTGTCCCAGACAATGGTGTGCCACCTGATGTTTCTCCTGGGTGAGAATTGTGGTTCGTGATAGAAGTTCGAGTAGAAGATGAAAATTTGAGGGTTTTGCTAAGATGCATTCTTTGGTATTCCAGGTGAGTGAAGTGAGCTTCTCTCTGGAGTTACATGTTTGTGTTATCGCTCGTGGATCGGCATCTTGGCAGCCTCAATTATGATGATGTTGACATCGGTAGGGTGATGATGTGGTTTCAAAGTCGGTGATCGTCAGAACTTGGGAAATGTTTTTGTGTGGAACATGTGACTTCTTGTGACTGATGTCGGAGTTTGACGTCGTGTGTTTGGACTTGTGAAGATAGTCCTTGGTGTGTATTCTGAGGTGTCATTGAGCTAGTATGTGGCAATAAGGACGAGGGTGATAGTCTTTGTGTTCGAGCATAGAGCATGTTTGAGATCAAGTACCATGGTGGATTGGTCTCGTATGATGCGTTTGTCGCCGGAGTGGTTTGAGTTCGGCGAGAGTTCTGTATTGGGGTTTGGCAGCATGAGTTGGATCTTGATCCAATGTTTATGGATGTTTGCTGGATGATAGTAGTATCAGTGGAACTTACCCGTGCGAGAAATCTGTATGGAGATCGATTCTTCACGTCGTATTTACCTTGTGTGACAACGGTTGTATTTTTGGTATCAGTTTTGTAACGGCAGGTTTGGGATTTCAGTTGCTGGGGCATTTCTGCTATTGTGCAGTATTGCTGGGTTGCATCAGAGATTGTTGATAGTTGCGGGACAGTGTTTGGCTTGAGTTGTAGTGTTGAATTTCGGGGATAAAATTCTTTTAAGAGGGGAAGAGTTGTGAGACCCTGACTCGTTTTTTTTTTCGAAAAATGGTTTAAGTGTTCACGGGAGTAAGGATTAAAGTTTAGTCTGCTTCCTTGGTTCAGTTTTTCTCCCAGCGTTGATCGCTCGAGCGGTGGGTGTGCACTCGAGCGGGCTGGTGGTAGAGAGTGGGTCTGGATGGTGACTGCTCGAGCCGTGGTTATCCGCTCGAGCGATGGTATGGCAGAGGAGTATGTCGACAGGGGTCCGTTCGAGCAGTGGTTGGGAGCTCGAGTGGTGGAGACCTGACGCGAGATTCTACAAATGCGTGGTTTTTATGCGTGATCGGGTTCAAAGATTTTGTGGGGTTAGTCCCCGGGGCTGTTGAGCGTTGTGGTGCGAATTAAAAAAAAAAGATATTTTCGTGGCCTATAAATATATGGAGTTAGATATTTTCAAAAGATATTTTCATAACTTACAAGTTAAGTTTCCTTTTTCCAAACCAAACGCTATGCCTTCTCTCTAACTTCTCGGGGGCTCGGAGCTCGATTTTTGACCATCAAACAGCAGATCCTTAGTATCCTCTTGGTAGGCTACGCTTTCATCCGGATAGAATGTCATTCCGATGAAGTTCGTTTTTGCACGTGGATTGAGGTATCGAGTTTTTGACTCAATGAGGTAGGATTCTAGACTCTACTGTTGCTAAAGGATACTATGTGCAATTATAGGTATTTTGACCGATTAAAAAATGCATGGACAACCGATTTATGTTTCATTAAATCGGGTTTTGGTTCAAAAAGGTGTTTGTGTTGATTTCGGTTGGATAAAAATGGGTTTTGAAATGTTCCTTTCGAGGTTCTGTGGTAGTTTTGGGTTTGGGTATATCTGAGGGTGTTAAAAAGGTGTTTGGAGGCTTTATTTTTTGGTTGAGATGATGGTTAGTGGGTGTTTGAGAGTTTTGGGGGCTTAGAACTGAAGAACAGCAAAATCTGGGTTTTGCTCGGGTGGTAGCTCGCTCGGGCGCCCGATGTTCGCTCGAGCGGACTAGCTGCGCAGGGTCATTTTGTTTTGCTGATATCTCCCTGATCCGGACTCAGAATTGGGTCATTCTTGTACTCAAATTGAAGCCCCGAAAGTCTGCTTTCCAATGACACTTCTCTCACAATAAAATTATTTTTTAAAAAAAAGTTATGACCAAAAGAGTGAAGGTATGTCAAAATCTCTTAACTGTTTTTCATTCGTTTTTGGCCAAATGCTCGGGAAAGGTTGTTTTTCATCCTCTATGGAACTTTTTATCAAATTTATTGTTCCTTGGGAGTTTGTTTATGGGTGTTTCACGTTACCCAGGTGTCAGGACGTGATAGCGACGATTGGCTAGTTACGCTACATGCAGTTGTAAGCTTTTTCCCCGATTGAAATGCTTATATATCATATTTTGTGTTTAAACCTTCTTTGCTCGAATAAAATCATGTTTTACGCTTTTCTTGGTTTACTACATGATATAAATTGTGGATATCTCTGGTTTTCAAAGGGTGTTCTTAAAAACGGTGAAAAATTGTGGTTTTGTGAAAAATCTCGACAAATCATGTTTTGGAGGTTCGGAGCTAACCCTTAGAGTTGAATCTCAATTTTTCGAAACGTTTTGTTGAAAATGGAGAAAAATATTTTTAAAATGTTTGTTTGATCTCCATGTTGATGGATGGATCTTTATACATGTTTAATGTATAAATGTGAAAACATTTTTGATTTTGTGAAATGATTCTCTAGAAGTACCGGGATAGTGGGTATGTGGCACGAGTTGCCCTCGGCATAAGTTTGAAAACGTGCGCAGAGTAGGTGCTTTGTACCTTCGGGTTAGTCCTCGTAAATTAAGTGATTAGGTGCTCTGTACCCTCAGGTTTTGGGCCTGTAAATTGAGTGGTTACGTTGTGGTGGCTCCGTATAGAATTTTCATTTACCCAACCGGTCCTATGATGTATAGGGATTGGGTAAAGGAGCAGGAATCTGTAGTTACTACCTCTATCCCTTGGTGACGGAGTTGGTACATAGGAATCATTTACTTTATCCTCGGCTGCGTGTTTCGAGTGAATTTTGTTGTATCTTTCTTCTCGGTGGTGTAGCCCGAGTGGAGCATACTGTTTTACTATAGCTTACTGTTTTATTTTCCTCGGCTGTGCGTGTTTCGAGTGGAAAATGTCTTTTCTCTTTCCTCGATGTGTGATCCAAGTGGAAACTAACGTTTTGGTTACTGCTTTTCATTAACTATGAAAACGTTATTTGCATTGTGGTTATGCATGGTTTTGAGGGTGGAAATGTGGGGTTTTATGAATTAAAACCATTTTGAGGCTCGCGTTGGCCTGCTGGAAAACTTGTGATTTTGAGTTGAAAAAACCTTTTTGATTCCTGTGGTTGAGCCTATATGCTTGTGATTGCATATCCTGCTTTACAACCTTATAGTCTGTTTCTATTGGGCTTCATCTCACGGTGTGGGATTTTTGCTGTAAAACCTTTTTCAGGTAAGCGTGGTCCTGTAGGTTGACCTGGTGGTGCCCGGAGGTGTCTGATGACAAGACCATGTTATCTTATTTTGTTAGGTAGTTTATACCTTTCTGTATATGTTTCATGTTTTGACATAACATGTTATAAAATATATGTAATGATTATGAATGTATGCATATTTTAATGCTTTCAAGAGAACCTAAGGTTGGTTGTTGTGGCTTTTCACGTGACCTGGAGTTTGGAGCGTGACATATAGAGTTCGTTTTGCAATCGGCTTTAAGTAACTTTAAGTCAAAAAGTTAAAAAGTTCATTTGGTTGAGATATATGTGACTTTTAAACCAAAGGCTTAAAATAACTTTAAACCAAATGTCAAGAAGTTTTGCTTAAAGTTGTTATAAATTTTTAAAATTTATTTTTAAATAATTTTATATTCAATATAGATCTTATTTGGTAAATTTTGATGAGTAGATTTTTAAAATATAATTTTTATAAAAAAATAAATATGTATAATAAAAGTTAGGGTAAATTACACTTACACCCCTTATATTTTAGGGTAATAACACTGACACTCCTTTTATTAGAAATAAGTGTTATAAAAATGAAAATATAAGTGAGTGCAGTGATATTTCAGAGAGTAGAAGGAGTGTCAGTGTTATTACCCTAAAATACACGGGGTGTAAGTGTAATTTACCCTAAAAGTTATGATATTTTTAAAAAATATATAAAAAATTATGTAAAAAGTAAAAAGGGTAAAAGCCTTTTAGTTAGAAAATAAGGCTTTTTAGCTTTTTAGGTTTTTAAGTAAAAAGACAAAACTAACTTTAAGCCGATTGCCAAACGTTGGCATAATTACTGTTAAAGAGGAACTAGGATTTGGAAATATGATCGGCAAAAGAAAAGAAAGATATCATCGGAGTTTTAACAAACATTAATAGTTGTTGAATTAACTAGGTAAAAAAAATGAAAATATCACTTCAGAAAGTTTGGAAGATAAATACCAATTCAGTGGATATTTTTTTGAATATTTTAGTATAGATGAAGAGCAGTAAAATAACTTCAAAATGATTCCTACTATTTATTCTCTCTCTCTCTCTCTCTCTCTTGCAAATACCTTAATTGTCTGGTCATTAATGTCGTCCACCGGTGATCATAGGGGGAATGGGATCTTGCTGTGAGTTATTCATAGCAGGGGGAGCCATGACTTCTAAAATGTTTTATTTTGGATTCCAAAACTTAATCGAAATTGTTTATTATGTTGAAATTGTTGAATAGCTAATCTCTAAAAAAATCAAGTCAATTGAACACCATTATCTATGTGATCAGAGTATGTTTGTTTTGAAAAAATTAATTAACTTAATAGTATTTTGAGAATAAACTGCCAAATAAATATATCCGGATCATATGATTAACAATATTCGATTGACCTGATTTTTTACAAAGATTACCTACACGACGATTACACCATAATAAACGATTTAGATTAAATTTTAGGATCCCAAATAAGATATTAAAGATCACAGCTCCTTCTGCTGTGAATTACTTACAGCAAAGACCCTTCACACAATCATCGGTGCCCAATTAACAACTACCACTTGCATCTCCCATTTCTTTTACGGCGTTCTCCATCTTTTTCTGTCATTTTGTATTCTCTTCTTTTCTCGACAAATCTAAATATATATGCATGCTAGAAATAAACTCGTGTAATGTGCAAAAAATCATAAAAATAGAAAGAAAACTCTTAGAACATAAAATTTGCCTTATTTATTATACATTTGTTTTAAATTCATACATAAACATAGAAATCAAAGAGGTATCACCTGCTACATTCTACTATCGCTTTTTTATTTTTGCAATAAATATGTAGATAAATTAACACACACTCATGAATTTCATTGTAATGACCATGTCACCTCGTGCTATAAACTTGTGGAGAGAAAAAATTGCACCTCCACTTATTGACTAATATTCTTAATGAATAATATAAATTAAGCATTCACAAACTCCAGGATTCTAATAAAAAGAGAGTATTGTTAGTTCCCCGATCGATGGTGATTGACTAGAGGCACCTCATTGCTTATGTCTGCCACAATTATAGTGAAGAATAATATAATGTTAGTATAAGCATATTATTGCGTACCTTCACATGTTGGGTTAAATCCTTATTTATAGAGTAGAGTCCTTTTTTATAAAGAATTCTAATTATATTATGCAATTATCTTTTTAACAGAATTCTATCCATATCACATCTTTAAATTATTTAAAGATGTCATCATATCTCTTTAAGGATCTTTATCTCTATATTTAAAGATATGATCTTGTCTCTTTAAGGAGTTTTATCCCCACCAACTGCCTCTAGCTTCTACTTTCTTTGGTCATACTGAAGAGAAAGTGGAAGCTTTAATTTCTTTGACATTCTTTATGCCTTTGGGAGAATTTTAGAGTTACATTGTATTTGGAAGCATATATTTTTTTGTTCTTTTTTTAATATATCCAATGAGAGACAACTTTTGTTCACCGAAATGCGACTTTTGTCCACTCAGAGGCAACTTTTGTCATCAAACATTTGAATTTAATCCATTCCCCGAACTTGGACAAGCTAGGGGGAGCCTGTGTAGGGACCCAGTCCCTTGAAATTAAAAGGATATATTTAAAACGTGTTGTGGTCTATTTGGTGGCATATGATTGAATGTTTACTTGTGGGAACAATTGTTTTGGGTTGTTTGGGTGAGTCTTGAGGGGTTTTGCTTATGATTCGGTTCATTTATGCATCTTTCGTTTAGGTTCTCACCTAGCGCTGACCTCTTTAGCGGCTTAGGGCCTGCTCGAGCAGACATGTGGTAGAAAATTTTTAAAAATTGGGATAGAGGGGACCGCTCGAGCAGCCCTACGCCCGCTAGAGCGAACTATTGGCGAGCAGATTTTTAAAATTACGGTTTAAGCCTTTTTTTTTCATTTACCTCTTTTCCTTCTCTCTCTAAACTTGTGTTAGGAACCCTAAAAATCCCCTTGGTGCTTCTTAGGGTTTTTCTTGCTCTGTTAATAGTAATTTCTTGCTTGTCTCTTGGAGGAACACCCATTTGAAGCTCAAGTTTAGCGTTGGAAGCTTTCTTCTCACCTCTCGATTGGAGGTCTCTATGTTTGAAGCTTACTAGAACTCCAGTCTTGTGCACCTAAGAGGTAAGATTTATGACTACTCATGAACATTGTTGGATATGAGCCGATTATTTTAAATTTATATATAAAATTATGATAAATTTATGTTTTTTGAACCATAGGTTAGGGTTTAATGTTAACGTATGTTAAATATTTGATTTGTGGGTGATTTAAGGTGATTGTAACTTCTTGTTGTTGGATATAGTTGAGTTTGAAAGATGAGAAATTAGGGTTTGATTTTGGGTTAATCCTTAAAAAATTAGGGGGTTTTGGATTGATGAACTCAATGGTGAAATTGGTTAATGATTTGGTAAATTTTGTATTGTAGGGGCATATTTACATGTATAAAATTCATAAACTTGATGATATTTGAAATTCACGTAATAATAGGTTGGAATTTTGAATAAACCATGTGAACTTTTTTGGGTTTTGGAAACTAAAAGGTATTGGTTTGAATTTTAAGCTAATTAAAATCAAATATATGAAATTGGACAAATGTGAAGATTCATCGGGTGTTTGGGTGGGGCTTCGAGTTGATTAAACTTAAATGTGAAATGGGTCCTATATCGGGGATTAATAATGATTGTAATGCTTGCATGTGTTGAGTGTTGACAAGAGAAATCATGTTTGGGTTAGACTCGCGTTTGAGATGTTAAAAATGATGATGTGAAATAATTGATTTGGGATCCGCGGATTGTAATTATGGGCTAGTCCAGCTCCTCGATGAAAGAATGAAAAATGCGCAGATTTGGATACCCTGCCCATCGGCTAACAACTGAGAAGGAGGCGTTAATCTTGGCGAGTTATAGAACGCATTTTTCACTTGGCGAGCCTCATGTGGCCTGGTCGGTAGTAACCATGCATGCGTCTATATGTTCGTCTAACGTTGGTTCTTAAAATTTTAAAACCATAATTGGGTTAGATGCTTGGCCTACAGTAAAAGGCCTTAAAAAGTACATGAGTTGATTGGGTTTGGCACTTGTTCCTCGGTAAAGACCGTAAAATAGTCCTTCAATCGAGTTAGATTGTAAAACCATAAAATGATTGAGATATGAAAAAAGTGGGTAAAGTGTGTGTGTGTGTGTGTGCGTGCGCGTATGTGTATGCGGCAGTTGTGAAAATTGACAATTTGAAATGGGTGTAATGAAATTGAGATAAAGGACTAAATGATGGAGTGTGGGGGAAATTGGATCTAATTTGCATAAGAAAAATTGGTTATGTGAATGTATTTTTGGTAAAAAAAATGGAATTCAATTTTAATGAATTTATGTGTTGCATTTTGAATAACCATCCTCGCATGTCATGCATATGTTTATTGTTAGTTAATTTGCTACGAGTCTCGGCTCATGTTGTTTAATAATATTTCAAGTGATTGCCGAAAGAATGCCATGGACTAAGAAGTGCAGTCTTGGAGACCCCTCTTTGTGTAGCTTAACAGAATTACACACCCATTGATGATACCTTTTGAGAATAGAAATTGTAAAGATATAATTTTCTTGAACACTTGTATGGATGTTTGTGAGTTTGAGTAACCCATTTTGTAAGACCTTAAAGTCATAATTTCATATTTTGTATGCATGTAAGAGCATTGGATTCCTTGGCTGGAATATTGTGATTTCAAACTTTAGATTTTTTAATTCTCGAATTGAATGGAGATGTTTCCTTACTAAATACATGTTTTTCTTGGAATTTGAGCCTATCGTAAAACATGTTCAAACTTATGAAAATCATGTGTCTTCCCAAAACTTAGAAACATTTTCAAGATTTTTGCCAGAAAGCTCTTGACTACCTCACCCTTCGAGCGGTGGAGGGCTGCTTGAGCAGACAGTTGTTGTTGAAAAATTTTGGGACTTTTGTTTTAAAAGGGGGAGGTTTTTTTTTGTATCTTTGGGGCATTCTTTGGGGCTAAACTGATCTATTTTTAAGAGAATTTTGCAAAGGTAATTAAGTCATTTTACCCTTATCTTTGATGAAAAAATTAGAAGTTTGAAATCTTTTTACAAAGTATTTTTTTTACAAGCTCGTTGGGTTTGGATTTGTTAAATCCAGGTCTTTTCTTCATAAAATTATACGAGTTTATATTGCTATGAAATCAGGGCGTTACAACTTGTCTTCAACACAAGAGATCATTTATCTCCTGAATGTGTTAGATTATTTTTCAATTGTGGAAAGCCATAAGGCTTGCTCACCCTTTGGCTTTGCACTTCGCCAACTTTTGGTGAGCTCCACGTTGGCTTTGAGAAATTTTGATCTTCTTTAATGCCAAATTATTCCCCAACCGTCGGAGGTCGGGGGGACTTGTTCACCCCTTGACTTTGTACTTAGCTCAGTTTGGGCGAGCTTTTACATTGACTATGAGAAGTTTTAATCTTCTTTAACACCTGATTATTCCTAGACAGTGCAAGGTTAGAGGGTTTGTTCACCCCTTGACTTTGTACTTAGCCATGTTTGGGTGAGCCCCTACATTGGCTTTGAGAAGTTTTGATGTTCTTTAATGCCATATTATTCCTCGACTATGAAAGCCTAGGGGGCTTATTCACCCTTTCACTTTGTACTTAGCCGAGTTTAGGTGAGCCCCTACGTAACGACCCGATTTTCTAAGTTTCTGAATTAAGAACGTTAAATCACCCAAAACTAGATTTTCATGTTAGGGTTAAATCAAGATTAAAAGTCTCAAAGGATTTAGCCTAGAATTGGATCTCGGTACCAAAAACACTAGAATCCCATAAGAGAAAGGAAAATTATAGTTTGGTTCAAAACCATAACAAAATTTCAGAAATGATACAATATGAAGATGTTCACAATTAATGTGGCTCTAAGTTTAAGGAATAAGAAAGCTAAGTGCCAACTCAATAAATAAAAAGAAAATATACGGAAAGGCTTAATATTTCATAATTTTTAATAATTGCACGTTTAACCCTGAACTTTTATATAATTACACTTTTAGCCCAAGACACCTCACAATTGGTAAATCCGTGCTAAGCTACACACCTATTACGAAAACAGCATAAAATTCTCCCATAATCACTCTAGAAGTCATCAACAATCTTAGTGTTAACTAATTACACGCAAGTCTCTCAATTCTCTCTATCTGCACGAAAGTCTCTAAGGTAATCGCCAACCATTTTCTACAACAGACACTATCTCATAATTAAATATATATAAAAGTACCTGATTTCAAATTATGAGAATTAACGACGAAAACTCACAAAGACTAGAACCCTAAAATTTGGTTAAGACGGGAACAAAACCTTAAGATTCAAAGTAAAATTTTACAGAATATAAATTCTCTAATACTGAATTCTAGAAATCAAAAATCATAAACAATAAAAAAAAATTAAAATGGTCCAAGAAGATAGAGAAATTATGAAAAGGACAAACTGAATCTAAATGTAATTTTACACAATCTTTTAATCAAAAAAAAAATAAAACCCTATGTCGCTAGAAGGATGAAAACTCTAACTTAACCCGAAACCCTTTTTCGATCCGAAAACCCTAAAATGACCAAATACTTAAGAGGAAAAGCCCTAATACTCAGGGAAAACTTCTAACATCCTAAATTAAGTAAATAACACATAATATGAAGTTAAAAATCAAAAATTCCCATAATTAGAGTAAAATGACCATTTTGCCCATAGTACAGTAAAAAGTCTTAAAAATTTAAAACTTGACACATGGACACCCTAAATCATATATTTAAATACAATTAAATAACAAAAGAAAAAATAATATTAAAAAATAACAAAAAATGCCCCTAGTGACCGGTCACATTGGAGTTTGAGTCAAAAAAGTGACTTTTCACAATTTTTAAGCTTAAATATAAGAAAACAATTGTACAAAACAAGCATTATTATGACTCAAGACTTTTTATACAAGTAATATACATAATAATATAATAATATAGGTCAATAAAAGCAAACAAATCATTATTTAAAATTTTACACAATAAATAAGTCAAAAAATTAATTCTTATCAAACTTACTTAAATTGACTTACAAGCTTATACCCACTTAATTAATTGCTATAAAAATTATGATAAATTATAGAAAGATTAAATTAATTATAAACACATTGATATAATAGGTTTTAGTAGGTTAAGATATCAAAAAGATACATAAAATTAATATTTTAGGCGTTTTCTTGTACAAAATGGTACCAAAACACAATTTAAACCCCAAATTAATACAAAATCAGTTTTGCACTGTCCCAAACTACCCCTAGACAAAATCCCTAGCTGCCATATCTGGTATGTGTAAGTCTCAAAAGCATTCCCACCTTCCATGCAACCAATCAAAATTTAAAAAATTAAAAAAATACTTACACCTTAATTATTAAATATATTACCAAAATTTCTATAAATAATGCCCTATATCCCTCATTCTCCTCCTCATTTTCGTGCAACATAGTGAGAGAGAGAGAGAGAGAGAGTTTAGAAATGATTTTCTAAGTGTTCTTGGAGAGAAAGAAGAAGAAAGAAGGAGGGTTCAAGAGAATGGGTCTTTGAAGACTAATGAGCATAAAGCCAAGTCCTATAAGCCAATTTTCACTCTTTAGGCCTTCAAACATATAAGTAAATTTCTTAAAACCCGCTGCCATTCTCTTACAAAATACCCCTTAACCCATCTCTATAAACACCCCTAAGAATAAAAAACAAAATCTCACTCAAAAAGACGTCGTAGACATGGATAGTAGACTGTTTGTGTGTAACCAAACTTTGCATGTGCTTGCATGTGCATATATTTGAGTTTTATGGCTTGACTATATTCTGGAGTTTTGATTTATATGAGTTTAAGACATGCATGCAGAGAAAACACATCGAAAATGGACACCGCATGAGCTAAGCTATTAAAACCCTAAGTAACCTGATTTTATGAGCTTACATACTTTCTGCCACCAATTTTAAAATATCATAACTAATTGTAAAAAAATGATCTAAAAGAGATTTTATGTCCAAACCTAGTGCTTGAGTTCTCTTTCATACAAAATTGGTTTGAAGTAATTTCATTGGGTAGAACTCCAGATATGTTATTTTGCCAAAGAGTGTCAGATATTGACTACTCTGAGTTGCAGATCTAAACACCCTAAGTTAGAGTGGGAATCGAGCTTGGGTCAAAACATAAAACTTGTAGAGGAAATATTTATCTTACTTTCCACCAAATATGAGCCCAACAGATGAAGTCTTGATAGGTTAAAACCCTTTCTAAAGTCACCGTTGAGATTCAGTAACTGACAGAGCCCTCTGTCACATCTTTTTGTGAGACCAAAACCCTAAGTTTTTAGTAGCCAAATCCAAAAGAGGTAAACATGAAAAATGTAGCTAAAATATTAAACTAAATACTGAGCAAACTTTGGCAAAAAATACCCTCGGATGGTACCCCAAAGGTTTTGATCATTCTTTGTTAAAAACCTATTCTGTAGACCCTTTTGAAGCTGACTGAACCCTTTTTATAAATTGGCCAAAATCACTACCGTTTTCCAAACAATTTGTCCTAGCTCAAAACATGAAACTTGTAGGGGACATCTTAAAATAAAACCTCACCAAAAATCAGACCTATATCCCTTGAATGGATTTTCCAAAACCGTAGCCAACAGAGGCTCAAATTCTGTGTTTTTCTATGTAAAATGCTGAAAGGTTTTCACATAAGTAAAATGAATGACCATTTTTTCCTAGAATCTATCCTTAATGCTAAATATGAAAGTTGTAGAAAATATTTTTATCTAATTGGTGTTCAAAAATTAGAAATTAAATTCATGTCTAGGTACCTCAAAATATTGTCGTAATTTTAAAATTGACGCTTGAACAATTACAAAATTTTGGCTAAGTGTATGAGTAGTGTGTAACATTGTGGAATTTGAATATATGGATTTTAAATGAATTGTGTGTGGGATTGGTATATGAAATTGACAATTTGATGAATAGAAACCATGCCAATAAGTTCAATCTAAGTCACATAAAATATAGCTTGTGCTTCATATACGTGTACACCATGCTCATAAGTTTACAATTACGTGCAAAGTATACAAAACTCATTTTAGCTCACGTGTGATTTGTAAATAGCAGTTGCATATGTCATATCACATCATCATTGGGTTGGGATTCGCAGGGTTTATCATTTTATTTTAAAAAAATAAAAATTAAACCTTAGGGTTGGTACCGTGATTGATGGAATTAGAATATTATGATATTAGCTAATTTGATTGTGATATTGGTTATATGTCCTGATTTATTTTGGGATGGTTTGGCCCTAAGTGCTAAATGCACCTTATTGTTTATAATGTATATTTTGGTGAAGGCGATTCGCGTGGCGTAATAATAGGAGTTAGATTTTGCGATCGAGCGTTTGACCTTGACCTGAGATTCGAGAGTATGAGTGTTGACTTGTCCACGCCCTTGCCGTTAGTGATAACCCCGCTGGACACTTAGTCCTCTACGTAGTCATCCCACGACTTAAGGAACGCTCTTTGTCGGTCGGTAGACTTGGTCAGCGTGATTGGGATCATGAGAATTAGGATGGTTCACCTCGATTTGGGAGAGCCTAGAATAACTTAAGTTTAAATTGGGTTAGAAAATAAAATTGGTTGCATCGCATTCATTTTCATCACGCACTTGTATAAATGTTTTCATATATGTTTACTCTGTTGAAAATGTTAAATTGTCTGTTTTTTTGGCCTTAAATTGTACTGGGTATTATGCGATATGTATTGTATGATATTTTGTTGTGAGCTTGTTAGACGATTTAGGAAGTTTGCTTCTGGGTTTTGGTTTATGGCATTCATGCCATAGGTGAGTGTGATGAGTTCTTTGAGAAAGTCGCCCCCAAAAAAGAAGACGGAATTGAAGAACAAAATGAGTGGCAGGAGCCAACGGACCTCGACAACACTAACTGAAGAATTGGGTTTTTTTTTTACTTTTTGTTCTTTTTGTTCAGTTTTCCACGGGCGTATTGTGATTTTGTTAAATTTTCTAGTGAAACTGTAATCGTTATGTACTTTTAATCAGTTTCAAACTCTTTATGATGTAATATTTATGATATCTAAATATGAATGAATGGTTAGAATATTTTTCTTATCTATATTTATGTATGTCCTGACGTGTCTGGAGGACGGAGCGTCACACCTTACATTGGGTTTGAGAAGTTTTAATTATTTTTAACGCCAGATTATCCTTGACCGTGGAAGGTCGGGGGGCTTGTTCACCCCTTGAATTTGTACTTAGTCGAGTTTGGGTGAGCCTCTACATTGGTTTTGAGATGTTTTGATCTTCTTTAACACCAAATTATAGAAGGTCAGTGGGTTATCCTCTAAATAGCTTTTTTAGAGGTCACTCCAATAAACATGTTAACTAAAATTGGAATGGAATGGCACACCCATGATCGATGATGTGGAAAGGACCTATAATAAATGCTAGGAGATGTTTTGCTATCTATGTGTGGCATTGGTTTCTCTTATTAGGGCTAAGATTGATTTCCTTTGTTTAGAAAATGCAATCAATTTTATCATTTGAATGTGAAGATATTAGAATTCTTGCTTCATACTCCAGACTAGTGTTATCTCTTTGGTTCCTAGCATGTAATGCCAAAGTCTTAACACTTAGTACCACGGCGTAGCCTAGTGCTATTTCTTTGGCTCCTTGCATTATGGTGTTGAAGTCTTAACACTTAGTACCTCGGTGTAGCCTAGTGCTATCTCTTCTCTTAATACTTAGTACCTCGTGTTAGGGTTGTATAGTAGAAATTATATTTTGGGTTTTGGTATTTAATTTTAATTATTAATAAAATTAGTTTTTCCATTTATGAGAATTTGCATGAGCAAATGTGTGCGTTTCATTATTTATTTAATGGTATACATGGTTATTTTTTATTTTTACATAGTCTTTAATCTGGTGTATAGAATTTAGCTTACATATAGAAGTCCAAATTATCAGTTCTTGTAGAATATAAGTTTTTGGTTCACATTCCTAGATGGAATTGGACACACCATCGGTACAACTGTAGCACAATATTTTAGTAGATTTGTCTTGATTACGGGGAACAATAACTATTTCGACAATTATTTTGACTCATTGTGCTAATACATTTTGTGTATATTGAATAGGATCGCGTTAGAATAATTAATTTTGTACTAATTATATAAATTAATTAACACTCTTTGGTTATTATAAGTACTTATACTCTTAATTCAGAAATAATTATTATACACGTATATTTATTATTCATTATTTTGATTAATTAAAGGGTACGATCTTTTATGGGTCAATAATCCTGGTGAGTTGAATAACAGCCTTAATTATATGGTGGATATTAATTATTAACAGAATCCAATTCCCGTGATCGGGATTAATGATACCCCTTGAGGAAGCTTATATGTTTTGACAGTGCCAAATCCTACAGTTGGATTTCATTATCCGGCATGTCAAACAAGTTAAGCAGAAGATCTTAAAGATTTTTCGAAGAAGCCGATTAAATAAAAATATCAGTATTTTAATTTAATCGATGGGTATTGTAATCTTAACGTGGAAGAGAATAAATAAGTATTTAATAATAGGAGCTCGAATATTTCGATTTTGAGAATAAGACTAGGAGTGCAATTATAATTCTTTAATGGAATGAATTATAATTTATATTTTTATGAAATCATTTTTGGGTTGAAGTTGAATTTCATAATTATATTAGGAGTCCACGTCTAATTTACTTCATAGGTCCCTATTGTAACCTATATAAATGCAGTTATAAATCATGACCACCATATTCAGTCTTTTTGTCTTCAAGACAAGGGTTTTCACATTTTGAAAACCTAAGTCTAGTCAATTCGGATTTGAAGAACACGAAGAATATAGCCCACACTACAATCGTGTTCTTAGCATTTGAGAATATAGTAAAAGACTTAATTAGAGAATAGACTGCTACTAAAAAATCGTAGTGGTTTATAAATTAAAACTTATTACAGAAAACGAAGTCAAATCAGTCAGATTTCACATGTATGATTTTGTTCTAACTTTGGGTGTCTTATCGGGTTTATATTTTTTGATTGTTCGATATTAAAAAGTTTTAATCTGGAACTTGATTTGCTATTTGCCTGTCCAATTTTTTTTTAACTAATTCTTATGCATCATATAAAGATCTTGATTTTTGAGCCCAACAATTGATATCAGAGTGGTTTTTGATTATGTATATGAATCAAAACAAGAGTTCGGATAGATTTAGATCAGTGATAACTTTATTTTGTAGGCGATCTAATCCCAGCTTTAATGGTCATTTTTTTGCGTGTTTAACTGCATGGTTTTATGATTATTATTTTATTTGATTATGGTTTTTCACGAAATTTGGTTGTTGTAGTTGATTGTGAACTCTTTGGAGGCATATGAATCGTTGTAATCTTCTTCGTTTATAGTTGATTGTGAACTTTTCGGAGGCATAGGATCAATATTTTTTTTTTTCAATTCAAAGAACGAAAAACAAAGGTTGAAGAACACAAGCAAGACGTGGCGCGGCGTGGCGGGCGCTGTGTTGGTGCGCATAAGGCGCAACAGGCGGCGGCAGTGCGGCACGGGGCGCAGGCGCTGGCGCGGCAGCGCAGGGCGCTTGCGTGCCCAAGCGCGGTGGCAGTAGCTTGCATGGTTGCGTGTCACAATAGTTCTGATGACAACATATTTATTGTTGCTATAGAGTTTTGGTTTTAACAGGACTGCAAAGTTGTTTGGATGAACAAGAACTCTTTGACTTAAAGAGTTTTAGTTAGACCATAAAAGCCGAGATATATGAATTTATTTTTTATTTAAATGCGTGTATGGTTTACTTTTGGTTTTTTGCTTTTTGTTTAGTTTAATTTATTCATTATTCGCAGTTAATTTTTTTTGTAATAGAAAAAATAAAATAAAAATTTTTTAAATTTTTTTTAAAAAAATTCTAAAATTTTATTTTTACTCAAAAACACATATAAGATGGATTTAAAAATCTAGTATCTTGAAAAATGTGCCAATTAATTTCAAATCTTGAATTTATTAAAGGTTTAATTTAAATAAGTTTTTTATTTCAAAAATGGTTTTAATGTGTAATAGGAAAATAAAATCAAATTCATAAGTTTCTATTTAAAATAAATATTTTTCATAAAGTATGTACAATTTGAAAAATTTTATTTATTACACATATAATACGTAAAGATGGTTAAAAATTAAAATTTTTTGCAACCTGTATTTTTTTTTCAAAAATTATAAATTTATTAAAATTAAATAGATTTTATAACCATAAAAAATATTTTTGAAAGTAAGTAGGTGAGAGAATTTAGTCACAGATAAATCTAGCGATCTCCATCGCTAATTTGTAGGTGATATAATTAATTTTCTGTGTTGGTTTTAAATGCCTTTCTCCTCATCTTACATAATTAATTACGGTATCACCAGTACGAACATTGTTTATGGATAATTCTAGATAATTGTTCTTTTAAAAAAAAAAAAATTCTAGATAATTGTGAATGTGAATCACTTCTACTTCTGAATGGTTCATTGTAAAGCGATTGATTTAGAATTAAGTAATGGTTTACACTTAACTATAAATAATAGTATCCTCTCCATTCGAGCCACTGCTATTATTTATAGGATTAGAACTGCGTCAGTTATTTAATTTTACTTGGCACGACTTGTTGTCTAGATAGTAAAATTAATAGGAATTGACATGTCTGGACAAAACTGAATAGTAGATGACCTTCCCATCGAGGCATGTTATTCACGGTGTACTAGGCTGCTGGCGAGTTCTTTTAAAAATGGTAAAAGAAACCAATTTTAAAATAAATTTAAAATTTTTACTCATCATAACTAATATTTTTTTAATTATGTGATTCTGAGGTCATTGAGAATGCAAATCCACCACATAAGTTCTCTGCGCCAATGTTTGAGATGTATAATGGAAAGACAGATCCAGTGAGCCATATTTGGCAATACAGATAAGCAATGGCACTCTAGAGCAGGAACGATGCATTCCTGTGTCGTATGTTCCCATCCAGTTTAGGAGAAACTGTGACACCTAGTTCTCCGGGCACGTCGAAATATACATAAGTATAGGTAAGGGGAATATTCTAGCCATTTATTCATATTTAAATATCATAAATAGTACATCATTAAGAGTTTGAAACTGGTTAAAAGTACATAAAGATTAAAGTTTCTCAAACAGATTCAATAAAAATTTATAATATGCTCGTGAAAACCGAACAAAAAGAACAAAAGGTAAAAACGCAATTTTTCAGCTAGCATTGTCGGGATCCGCTGGCTCCTGCCACTCACTCTGTTCTTCAATTCCATCTTCTTCTTCGGGGGTGACTTTCTCAAAGAACTCATCACACTCACCTGTGGCACGAATGCCATGAGCCAAAGCCCATAAGCAAATTCCCTAAACCGTCTAACAAACTCACAAAAAAATATCCTACAATACATATCGTATAATACCCAATACAATTTATGGCCAAAGAAACAGACAATTTAGCTTTTTCAACAGGGTAAGCATATATATAAGAACAATTGTGCGAGTGCGTGAAGCAGATGAATGCAATACAGATGCCCAACCCGACTTGTATTCAAAAATAAAAATAAGAGTTCCACTTTAGGACTTATTTCTATTACTTGTATGGACTTATTATCATTATTGCCACCTCAGGGACTTATTGTCATCGCCGTGATGGGACTTCATGTTATTGCCACCTCAGGTACTTATTGTCAATGCCACCTCAGGTACTTATTGTCAATGCCGTGATGAGATTTTATATTATTGTCATCTGAGGGACTTATTGTCAATGCCGTGATGGGACTTTATGGGGTTACCCACATTAAAAAACTAGGATGCTCGGTTAGTATTAACCCAAGTTCTAAATTAAAGCTAGTGACGAACCCATGGTACCTAAACCTCCTTTTTATAATAAAAACTTCCAATTTCATTTCCAAACATGGCAACAAGGGACGCTCTAGACCCACAACCACTGAACAATGATTCCCAACCCAATTTGAAAGGTACGAAGGACTTTAATAACCCAAGATGCAATGTAGAAATGCCCACGAATGTGAATTATGCCTTGTGTACAACTACTAATTGCATGGTGTATAAACATGACATAGCACATGGTACAACTTGCTAAAGCATTAAGTACAAGCATGTGAAGTATAACCACAATTTAAGCAATATAGACTCGAACCATTGGCATGAGTTCATCTCATCAAAAGCATTATTTTCATACACTAATTACTCACAAAGTTCATATAAGGTTCACACACTCAAGTCTCATAAGTAATACACCATTCAAACACTTAGCCACTTTTAGGTACAAGTTTAATTGCTAGTTTTAAAGTTGCAATAGTGTTTTGAAGTACTTACACATAGATTTAACTTTTCATATTTTAAGAGAATGCATTTTGGGGTTTGAAAATCAAAACAGGGACAAATCTGGGTTTTTCTCGGGCGACAGCGCGCTCGAGTGGAGCCCTGTCCGCTCGAGCGATCAACTGGCAGAGAGTTGGGCGCTCGAGCGCCCGACATTCGCTCGAGCGGATTGACTGCGCAGTGCCAACTTTGTTCGATCGTATCTCCCTCATTCGGACTCTGAATTGGGTCATTCTTGTACTAAAATCGAAGTCCCGGAAGTCTTCTTTTCAACAAAACTACTTTCACAAAAAAATTCATTTTGTAGGAAAAGTTATGATTAAAATAGTGAGGATATGTCAAATTTTATTAACTATTTTCACCCAATTTTGGCCAAATGCTTTTAAAAAGTATATTTTCATCAATATTAAACCTTTTTATCAAATTTCATACCCCTTGGGCTGTGGATTTACCTACTTTACTATACTTGGGTTGGGATGCTAGTATCATACCGATTGGAGGTATTGCGACAAAAATGAGTTTTTGACATGTAACCGAGGTT
>JAUMHN010196638.1:0-21307 GCA_032360265.1 Heliamphora ciliata
TTATGTATTTTCTTTTACAAAATGGTACCAAAACTCAATTTAAACCCTAATTAAATGCAAAATCAGATTTGGAGCCACCCAAACCTGCCCTAGAAGACTTCCCACCTACAAAATATGAATATATATTTCTCAAATAGATCAAACCTCCCATGAAACCAATCATAATTAAAACAAATTTAAATTTTCTTACACAAACATAATTAAACCCGGCTTTTAATATTCTATAAAAAGAACCCTATCTCCCACTTCTTCCCTTCATTTTTGGCCACAAGAGAGGGAGAGCAACGACAAGAAATATACTAAGTGTTCTAAGAGAGAGAAGGAGAGAAGAAGAAAAGAAGAAGGAAGAAGAAGGAAGGAAGAACCAAGGAGTAAGCAATAAAGCTAAGTCCTACTCTTCTTCAATAATTTGAGCATCAAATAAGGTAAGTAAATCTCCTAAAATCTTCTAAAATATCCTTCAATCTATCTCTGTAATTAACCCTAAAAAATAAACGAAGCATAACTCAAAAAGGCGTCGTAGGTGTGAATAGTCGACTGTTTATGTATGATCAAGCTTTGCATGTGCTTACATGTGTATATTTTTGAGTTTTATGGCTTAAATATGTTCTGGAGTTTTGGATTGAAAGAGTTTATGACACGCATATAAAGAAAATACATCAAAAATTAACATAACATGAGCTAAGTCTTCAAAACCTTAAATAACCTGATTTTCTGGACATGCGAACATTCTACCACCAACTTAAAAACATCACAACTAATTGTAGAAAAATGATCTTAAAGTGATTTTTATGTTCAGACCTAGATGTTTGAATTCTATTTCATACAAAATTGATTTGAAGTGATTTTGTTGGGTAGAACTCCAGATATATCATTTTTTTCAAAGAGTGTCAGATCTTAACCACTCTGAGTTGCAGACCTAAAAACTCTAACTTAGAGTGAGAACCAAGTTTGGGTCAAAACGTAGAAATTGTAGAGGACATGTTTATCTTACTTTCCACCAAAAAGGAACCAAACCATGAAGTCTGGATAGGTCAAAACACTTCCTAAAGTCACTGTTGAGATTTAGTGACTGACAGAGCTCTATGTCGTACATATTTGTGAGACCAAAACCCTAAGTTTTTAGAAGCCAAATCCAAAAATGGTAAATATGAAAAATGTAGCTAACATGTTAAAATAAATAGTAACAAAATATCAGCCCAAAATACCTTCGGATGGTACCCCAAAGGTTTTGAGCATTCTCTATTAAAAACCTATTCTGTAGACCATATTTAGACTGACTGATTCTTTTTTATAAATTAGCCAAATTCTCAAACGTTTTCCAAACAACTTGCCCTAGCACAAAACATGAAACTTGTAGGGGACACCTTAAAATAAAACTTTCCCAAATATCAGAGCCATTGCCCTTGAAGTGATGCTCCGAAACCGTGGCTAACAGAGGCCCAAATTCTCTATTTTCCTCTGTAAAGTGTTGAACGATTTTTACTTAAATAAAATAAATGACCCTTTTACCCTTGGAATTGACATTAGTGTTAAACATGAAAGATGTAGAAAATATTTTTATCTAACTATTGTTCAAAAATCAAAAATTAAATTCATGCCTAGGTACCTCAAAACACTACTGTAATTTTAAATTTGACAATTAAATACTTAAAATTTGCTAAGTACTTGAGTGGCATGTAACTTTATGGAACTTGAGTACGTGAACTTTATACGAACTTTGTGAGTAATTGGTGTATGAAAATGATAATTTTGATGAAGTGAACTCAAGTCGATAGTTCGATTCTATATCGCATAAATTGACAATTCTAATAATTTATCACATATAATTTTAACAACTTAAAATCTTCACCTTAGGGTTTTCTCTATTTTTCTTTCTTTAGGATGGCTTCTGACGCAGAATCGGTTGGGGAACCGTGGGAAGCATCAGAACCAGAGGACTCAGACCCTGAGGAAGAACCCGCTGAAGAGCAAGATCTGACAGACGTATTTTCGTTAGCATAGATGTTTTCGGATGAGTGGCCAGTTTGGAGAGGAGAGGAGGTCGTGGAAGTAGGAGCAAACGAGGAACCAGGTGTAGTAGGGGATGTGGTGGACTTCGGAGCAGATGATGAGGAGGGACTTGAGGACAACGATGAGAACGAGAAGCGAGCCATCTTTTTCTTTTATGATCCACTAGAGGTGCTGCCACCAGAGCCAGATGATGATGAAGATTCGGATGCAATAATCTACTGGAGCTGTCAGGACTACCGTAAAGACTATAGTGTTGGGGAACGGGTTTATGCGAGATTATTCCCTAAAAGGATGTGGAAGTGGAAAAAGCCCGAGTCTTTTCCAAGGCATATGGGTCCACAAAGGGTATTGGAGAGATGTGATGAAGCCACCTATCGTTTAAAGGTACCGTCAAGACTTAAAAAGATGATAGGGGATAGAATGGACATAAAGTGGATGCAGAAATAGAAACCAAGGGATAAGAGAGGGATTATTAACCAGCATAACCCAGCAATCGACTTTAACAATTCAGAAACGTACCTGGAGATACCGGTTGTCATAATCAATAGGACTTGTATAGGGCTGGAGAGCTTTTGCATTGTAGAAGTGCAGTGGTGCTGCTACGGTATCTACGAGGCAACATGGGAACGTGACTCAGTCATTCGCTACTTCTATCCGCGTTTGTTTGTTTAAGCTTCAATACGCTAGGCGTTGTGCTTTCCTTTTGGTTTGAAGGTTGTGTATATGTTATATAAACTTTTTGAGAACCTTGTACCAATTACATGTTCGAACAAAAGGCAGATATTTAAAGTTAAATTCTTCATAAACTATCTCATAATAGCAAACTAAATTCTACAATATCCCAAGAAAAAGAAAATTCATTGTTAAGCCATGCCTAGATGACGACTAGTATTCACATTTTATTGTCCTTCAGTTCAAGCCATCATCCCTGAACTAACTCCTTATTCGTGGACTCAATGTCATCCCTTTAGTTTTGAATATTCGATATTGCCAAGATCCTTCACCACCATTTGTTTTCCTCTGACCCCAACACTACGTCCGACTGAAGCAATTTTGTGAACTCTTGAAATCCCAACATGGGGAGTTAACTTGAATGCTTGAATTGAAGTGCCTTAGGCCGACGCAACTTCAAGAAAAATATCTATTTGGCTACCCGTTGCTTAAACGTATCTTTTGTCAAGGTCTGATATTATAAAGATTGACCCCGAGAACTTTCTTTCTGTAATATTCATAAATTGCTGATCTCTTCTTGACAATACATCTAAGCTTCAATCGACCTCTCAACCTAGGTTAACGGTGATTGCTTTAACTATGATATCGTGCCTTTGAACCATCTGGGAGTCCACCTTAAGATACTCTAACCCCAGCGACATCTCATGCCCATACCGTTTGAAACTTCTCAGCTAAGCACTTACCTATTCATTACCTTATGGTCACCTTCTCTGAAACTAGTAAAATTGAGCTGATCGTCCTTATCAAACTCCACATATGTTTTACCTGTCAACCCTTAAAGCCTTACCCTGTAGGTCTGTGAGTAACGATGATCGTTTGGATATCAAGTTATTAGGCTTCGACGCTTTCACGAAAGACTAGGATAATGCACGGGGACCTCTTAACACCTCTTTGAATCATAGGGCAAGGGTAATATTTCCTCAACATTATGACTTAAAGTACCGTCAACGTTTGTGTTTAACAAAATTTTGAAAGTCGGGACCCTGACTGCAGGAATGGTTAAGTAAGGGTTTACTCAACGGACTACACTTTTTCAAAGGACCCGACAAGTAGAACTATGCCATTAGTCACCTACAGTTAGGAACAACAGCTTCACATCAAGGGACTCATGACATCACCATGTGACGAAATTTAGACTTTCCCCCATACTAGTTCATAGTGGACCCACAAATCCAACAACCTCAAGCTCAGGATACCCTTAGTATGAACGTCAGCCTTTCACAATTCGAATCTTGCCATCCCCACCTTCAATAAAGAATTTTGACAACAACCATGACCATCAGGAGCCTGATAAAGAATTAACCATCAAACCACAATGAATCATATAACTCGATATTTGCCTTAGATATACCTTTTATCACATTCGATTGCCCTAAAGTGACCAACCACCAGAGAAAAATGATCCAATCATTAGGAGAAACACTTAAACCCCACGTACCAGCGAGTGAAGGACAAACAGCACAACACTTGAAAAGACTGGAATAGGAACAAAAGTATATGATTATGGACTTCGTCACCAAGATCGTCAATATCGCACCAGGAGCACAACGACATTCGAGTTGCAATAGGTCGCCTCATCAAAAATCACTCGCTTTCTATTGGTTAAAACTCACGACACATCGGTAGCTACAAGCAAAAAGTGAATCCGTTAGATCTGCACCAATATAAGTTCTCTACCACACCTAACCAAAACCCGCATCTCGCCTGGGCTATCTAAACACCCGGTTCTGAACCATCAAAAGTATGTTAAGAGTATGCATAAGGGAAATTAAAGAAAACTCTTATCTTTGGTCCAGACCTGCTTACAACAAATAGCTCCCGAGCTAGCTTTTACAACCATATAGGGTTTTTTGTGAGCGAAATACTGCGAGAATATCAATAGACGAAATAGAAATAGAGAGGAACTGATTGGTCGAAATAGATCTCTGCTAGTCAATAAAGTGAGACCCAAAATGCAATAATAGAACTTCATATAGAACTCAAAATAGTAGCCCTGCGTTAACAATCTACTGTAAAGAGCGGTAGAATCTCATTGGATGAGACTTTTTATATTGATGAACAGATTGAGTGTCATATAAGTAAAACCAATTTTAGCAAACAGCTCAGTGACCCCTTTTCTTTTTTTCTTTCTTAGAGATAGTGGGACAAAGACAAAACCATGGATGTTTAGTGAAAGTAGGTGAAACTAAAGAAGAAGTGGAAGTCCCGAGCCTAGAACAAATTTTGCAAGCTCTAGCAGCCAATTTGGATCGATCGCAAGGAAAGGCACCTAAAGAAGGATCATGGTACTTGTCGGACCTAAGGGTACAAAATATCCCAACACCTGAGAAGAAGAATTTTTCCCGAATAACAGAGGTTTGGATCAAGGCCACAAAGCAACAACAACCAACAGTAAGAGTTTGTTATATGTGCAACCAGCCAGAATATAAAGTGATGCACTATCCGACAAGATTGGAGAAGACAATCGAGGAGGACCACTACGGAATAACAAGAAGATCACACGCTCGGAACCTTATTCTCAAGGTGACCGACAGGAACAACTAGGAAAAGGGGCACTAAAATTTAAAATATGTTATCAATGCCATATGCTCGGACATAAAAGATCTGAGTGCCCTCTACGAAGAGGATTAAACTACAACCACCATCAACCAGACCAGAGCTACAAGGATCAAACAAATTTGTTGCAGCAAGGAACAAATGGTTCAAAAATGGTGGTGCAACTTGACCAATAGAGAGCGAAGAGTGGAGCATTTGCCCTCCACAGGAGACAAACTCAACAATCTGCTTTAATTGTAATAAGTTTGGACATATAAAGTTTGAATGCCCGCTACCAAGGGAAAGAAACTATAATATTCATAAAATGGGAACGGGCGGTTCGAGAAAGATGATACAGCTTGGCCAACAAGAGAATCAATGGACAGAAGGCTCCCCTTCCCAGGAGAAAAAAGAGTATTCGTTGATGATCGGAGGTACGCCCAAATTTTCAAACTCTAAGATATACGTTAAATAAACTTGTTGCATTATTTCGAGAAAAGATACGCTTGAAGGACAAAGGCTTTTAGGTTAGCACTAGTCAAACAATTGTCGCGCCACAAGTATGCGACGTGATCATTGAAAATTTCGTAGTGATCGATTTAAGAAATTAGTAAGATTAAACAACCCTTAAAAACGAACAACTCAAGAACACAACTTCGAAGAGAAGAGATGCAAGTAATCATCTACAACCTTTCGCATGAAATTTTGAGGACGAAATTTATTTAAGAGGTAGATTGTAACACCCCGGTCCGGACCACCATAGTAGTAACCACCTAGGTTGTAATAGTCCGGCTCAAACCCTAGTATTAGCGACGGATACACAATGAAAACTTAGATTGCTGCATGAACGAAAGAAACCCTAGCTCAATCTGAAACACTAATTTGACCTGAAAATCCTAAAAATATCAACTACTCAGAGGCAAAATCCTAATATTCAAAAAAGTCCCAGGAAAGCTTAAATAAAGTAAATAACATAAAATATAAAATTAAAAATTAAAAATTATCATAATTAGGGTAAAATAACCATTTTGCCCCTAAAACAGTAAAAAGTCTTAAAAATCTAAAATTTGACACATGGACACCTAAAATCAGATATTTGTACACAATTAATTAATAAAAGATAAAATAACAATAAAAATAACCAAATTACCCATGCATGGCTAGCCACCTAGGGAAATGTACCCAAAAAGCTACTTTTTGTCTTTTTAAGCTTAAAAATGATAAACAAATGTATAAATTAAGCATTATTATGACCTAATACTTTTTATACAAGTAATATACATAATAATATAATAATATAAGTCAAAAAAAATAAAAAAATAATTATTCAAAGTCTCTACACATTAAATAAGTCAAAAAGTCAATTCTAGTCAAACTAGCTTAATTTAGCTTAAAAGCCCATACCTATTTAATTAATTCGTATCAAAATTATAATAAATCATGGGAAGACTAAATTAACTATATAAATCATGGAAAGACTAAATTAACTATAAACACATTAATATAATAGGTTTTAGTAGGTTTAGATACCAAAAAAATATATAAATTTAATATTTTATGTATTTTCTTTCACAAAATGGTACCAAAACTTAATTTAAACCCTAATTAAATACAAAATCAAATTTGGAGCCACCCAAACCTGCCATAGCAGACTTCCCACCTGCAAAATCTAAATATATATTTCTCAAATAGATCAAACCTCCCATGCAACCAATCATAATTAAGAAAAATTTAAATTTTCTTACACAAACATAATTAAACCCACCTTTTAATATTCTATAATAAGGACCCTATCTCCCATTTCTTTCCTTCATTTTCAGCCACAAGAGAGGGAGAGCAACCATAAGAAATATCCTAATTGTTCTAAGAGAGAAAAGGAGAGAAGAAGAAAAGAAAAAGGATGGAAGAACCAAGGAGTAAGCAATAAAGCTAAGTCCTACTCTTCTTCAACCATCTGAGCATCAAATAAGGTAAGTAAATCCCCTAAAACCTTCTGATATACATTCATGAAATAACTATCAATCCATCTCTATAATCAACCCTAAGAAAAAGAAACAAAGCATAACTCAAAAAGGCGTCGTTGGTGTAAATAATGGACTGTTTATGTATGATTAAATTTTGCATGTGCTTACATGTGTATATTTTTTAGTTTTATGGCTTAAATATGTTCTGGAGTTTTGGTGTGAAAGAGTTTTTGACATGCATGCAAAGAAAATACATCAAAAATTAACATAACATGTGCTAAGTCTTTAGAACCTAAATAACCCGATTTTCTAGACATGCAAACATTCTTCCACCAATTTAAAAACATCACAACTAATAGTAGAAAAATGATGTTAAGGTGACTTTTTTTGTCCAGACCTATATTTTTTAGTTCTCTTTCATACAAAATTAGTTTGAAGTGATTTTGTTGGGTAGAACTCCAGATATACCATTTTTACCAAAGTGTGTCAGATCATGACCAATCTTAGTTGCAGACCTAAAAACCCTAAGTTAGAGTGAGGCCCGAGCTTGGGTGAAAACATAGAAATTGTAGAGGACATGGTTATATTACTTTCCACCAAACATAAGCCAAAAATATGAAGTCTTGATAGGTCAAAATGCTTCCCAAAGTCACTGTTGAGATTTAGTGACTGACAGAGCTCTCTGTTGTATATTTTTGTGAGATCAAAATCCTAAGTTTTTAGAAGCCCAATCCAAAAGTGATAAACATAAAAAATTTATCTAGTATGTTAAAATAAATACTGAGCAAAAATCAGCCCAAAATACTCTCGGATGGTATCCCAAAGGTTTCGAGCATTTTCTGTTGAAAACCTATTCTGTAGACCCTTTTTAGACTGACTGAACCCTTTTTATAAATTAGCCAAACTCTTAAACTTTTTCCAAACAACTTGCCCTAGCACAAAACATGAGACTTGTAGGGGACACCTTAAAATAAAACCTCCCCAAAAATCAGAGCCATAACTCTTGAATTGACCCACAAAATCGTGGCCAACAGAGGCCCAAATTCTTTATTTTTCTCTGTAAAGTGCTGAATGGTTTTCACATAAATAAAATAAATGACTCTTTTACCCTAGGACTTGACCTTTGTGTTAAACATAAAAGATGTAGGGAATATTTTTATCTAATTGGTGCTCAAAAATCAAAAATTAAATTCATGCCTAAGTACCTCAAAACACTGCTGTAATTTTAAAATTGATAATTAAATACTTACTTAAAATTTGCTAGGGACTTAAGTGGCATGTTACTTTATGGAACTTGAGTATGTGAACTTTATACGAACTTTGTGAGTAATTGGTGTATGAAAATTATAATTTTGATGAAGTGAACTCATGTCGATAGTTTGATTCTATGTCGCATAAATTATGGTTATACTTCGCATTCTTGTACTTGATGTTTTAGCAAATTGTACCATGTGCCATATCATGTTTATATGCCATGCTATGATTAATTGCACACGAGAATCATATTGTACATTATGAGTATTCTTACATTTTATCTTGGGTTATCAGAGTTCCTTTCGTACCTTTCACTTTGGGTTGGGTGACATGAAAATCATTCTTTTAGTGGTTGTGGATCTAGGGCGTCCCTGGTTGCTATATTTGAAGTTGAATTGGGAAATTGTTTATTATAAAAAAGAGGATTAGGCACCATGGGTTCGTCACTAACTTTAATTAGACTTTGGGTTGACGCCTAATGAGCATTCTGGTCCTTAATGTGTGATCGGTTGGCCTGGAATAAGGATGTGTAAAAATTGGATAAAGACCTACCCCCACGCCGTTGTCATTGCATAAAACAGCTAAGGCATGTTGCCATAGCGAGGGTTTACCTTTCGCAACGAGGCGATGATAGATTAGGTGATCAATGTACCATCAAGTCTACTCTATAATTCTCGGCATGGAATTCATGCTTGTTCTGGAAGTACGTTGGGTTGGGTTACTGCATTGCATTCTGCGTCACACACTTGCACAATTATTCTTATATGTGCTTTCCCTGTTGAAAATGATAAATTGCCTATCTCTAGCAGGTGTGTTCGTCAGACCGAACGGCATAACCAGAAACTCGTAGTGACTGTAGCGAGTCCAAAAAGCATTCTTCGCTATGTCCTCGTCCCTGATCCTCAACTGGTGATATTCTAATCTCAAGTCAATCTTTGAGAAGTAGTGTGAACCCCTCAGCTGATCAAATAAGTCATCTATTCTTGGCATCGGATACTTGTTCTTCACTATCACCTGATTTAGCTTCTGATAATCGATACACAAACGCAGAGATCGGTCCTTCTTCTTCGCAAAAAGAGCAGGAGCTCCCCAAGGTGAAGTACTCGGGCGTATAAATCCCCTGTCAAGTAACTCCTATAATTGTACCTTGAGTTCACGCAATTCAGCGGGTGCAAAATGATAGCACGACATAGATATATGGGATCTGCTCCAGGGACTAGATCAATAGGGAACTCTACCTCACGGCTCGGTGGCAACTCAAACAGATCATCAGGGAAGGCATCAGGATAGTCGCACACCACCGGAGGTAACTCTCCTCGAACTCAAACCTCCTCATCCAACATGAGAGCTGAGAAAAGGAAACCTAAGTTGCCCTGGTTCCGCACATCACTGGGTAAAGACATCAAACCCTCATCCCGGTCTCCCATAAAATAGAAATAATCTCTCGCTAGTGTACAAATCGTTACCCTCCATCGATCGCAATCGATAAAGGCACGATAGGTGATCAGCCAATCCATCCCTAGGATGACATCAAATGCCGTCATGTCTAGAATGATAAGGTCAAACTCTAAACAACGATCGACAACCTCCAAAACACAAGATCTACAGACAAGACTCAACATCACACTCCCACTGACTGGGTTCTCTACACTCAAGGTACTACCTAACCAGTCCATTTGCAACCCCAATGCAAATGTGAAAGCAGAAGATATAAATGAGTGTGATGCTTCAGTGTCGATAAGAACATTAGCCCATGATCTGAAGACTAGAAGAGTACCTCTAATCACGGAGGTGGTAGCAGCAACATCAGGCCTGATCGGTGCTCTAAATGAACTAGGATCTGCAAGAACATATGCTCTAGTCGGTCCACTGTGGCCCTGAACTGTAGACTGTTGACCCGACTGTACTGAAGCTCCTCCCTCTGCAAAACGGGACATCTGAGCTCTAGGCTGTGAATACATCTGTCTCCCCTGGCCTGATGGAACAGCTGGTGCTCCCGCTGTGCTCTGGATGCTCCCTCCTCGAGGATAGTTCCTCCGGATGTGCCCAGACTGCCCACACTCAAAACAGACTGGTGGCACTCTCCCAGGTGCCTGCGACTATGACTAAGTCTGAACAGGTGCTGCACTCCGACACTCTGCTGCACGATGCCCCTGCCGCTGGCATCTATGAAAAATAAGCTCCATCTGATCTGACCTTCCCGTTTAGACTACGGGATGTGTAGATGCAGAAGACTATGGCTAAAAGGACCCCACCGATAAGAACTCGAACCAGATGTCCGCTGATGCTTCTCCCTGCATCCCCGGGATTGTGCACGTCCCCCGTCCTGTTATCCCCGACTATCTCTGTCTCGGCGAGTCTCATTCAGAGTATCCTCCACCTTCATAGCTGTCTCCACTAACTCTGTAAAAACCTGCAGCCTCAATGCTGCCACTTTATCTCGGATAGCGTGCCTCAAACCCCTCTCGAGCCGTTTCACACGGAACTCATCAGTAGGTATGATCTCTTGTGCAAATCAGGATAGGCTAGTAAACTCAGCCTCATACTCCACAACGGTCATCGTCCCCTGTGTCAGAAAGAGGAAATCCTTTCTGTAGCGATCCCTCAAAGTCGTAGAAAAGTATTTCTCCAAAAATACCTTTGTGAATGCCTCCCAAGTGCCCCCAACTGTAGTCCTGGCGAACTTCCACCACATATGAGCACTCCCTCTCAGCTAGAAGGCAGCAAATGAAACCCGCAGATCATCCTCCTCTATCTGTAGAGTATCAAGGATCCTGGTAACCAAATCCAGCCACTCAGTGGCCACCATGGGGTTGGGATCCCCAGAAAAGGTAGGAGGGTCCAGACGGCAAAACTCACGCATCGCGACCGTCGCCCTCGGCTCAGGTATGACTTTCTCCCCTAGAGGCCTCAGCCAGTTGCTGGATGGAGCAGACCATCTCATGTAACAGATCTCCGTCAGCAGGTCCTTGGAGTGCATTAGCATCCTCAATATCTGGGATTGTAACGTCCCTTCGACCAGAACCACGGCCACAGCCTCGACCTCGGCCTCGTCCTCCCCGCGTGGATATAACTCTATACGAAAGCAACATAATAGGATAAGCATCCATACAACATGTTATTGCTAACGTAAAAGACAGATAAGCATACTAACACATAGCCACATAATATCATATCATCACATCTCACATACAGAGGAGAACCAACAAGAAAGACTTGTCACTTTGAACAACCTACTCAGATTCCTTGCTAGAAATCACGTTCGTGAAATGCGTCTCTAACATGGCTCCCACGTATGTTAATCCAAACACTCGAAGGCAAGACTAATCAATCCTAAGGCCCAACCTCCATACCCATGTATACACCACAAGCTATCATGCTATGTTAGGAAAACGCTGTAACACGTGCAATCAAGCACACATACATCCTCACAAGGTGATGTGCCTTCTTTTCCATGGCTCATAGGTATTCGAACCCAAAGCTCTGATACTAAGTTGTCACGCCCCAACATCAGCGTCACGCGAAAGTCCACCCAAAATACAGTTGGAGAAAATAAGATTTGCAGTTGGAAAGCCCTCAACTCAAAAATATATATCATTTGGATAAAAATTCCCATAGTTCAACTCTCATAAATTGAAAACATGCATCTCATACATGAATAAGCATATCGCCTAAAGGTGTACAAAACTATCCAACACTTGCATTACATGTAAAAGTACATGTACAAAAACAGGAAAAACTACAGCAAGTCTGCCATTACCTCAGCAACTAGGTCAACTTATCATGCTCACCTGAAAAGGTTTTACAGCAAAATCCCACACCGTGAGCCGAAACCCAATAGAACATAGATAATAAAATTGTAAAATAGGCTATGTAATTATACACACACGGGCTCAACCACAGGAGCCAAAAAGGTTTTTCTTCTAAAATCACAAGTTGGCATCAGACCACCACGAGTCTCAAAAGGTTTTATCTCATAAAAACCCACGCTTTTCCATCCTTCAAACTATGCATATCATCCTAACAGATATCATGCCACAGTTAAGGGAAAGCTGTAATTAAATAGTAAACTCCACTCAGGCCACACAGCCGAGGAGAATGGATGTAAATGAAATCCTATGTACCGACTCTGTCGTACAGACAAAGGTAACAAATATAGACTCCTGCCCATTACCCTAGTCTTAAACCACTTAAGGCTTGCTAGGTAATGACAAGTTCTATACGGAGTTACAACAACAACGCCATTCACGAAGGCAACCGACTTCTTTACGAATTTCTACGACCGATGGGAAAGCACCAAAACCACGCATCTGTTTCTTTACGATTTGCCACGACCGATGGACGAAACATAACCAAACCACGTTTACAAGGATTAACCCGAGGGACCGTAGCGAACCCACTCTGCGCACATTTTTGGACTTCCACCAAGGAGCAATAAAAGCCTAACTCATAACCTCACATACTGTAACGGTATATCTATGGAAACATTTCAAAACCCACAAAACAATTTATACACCGCATGTATAAAAGAGATCCAATCCATCAAAATGGAGATCTAAAACTATTTTTAACAAAACGTTTAAAAGGTGAGACTAAACCCCGCGGGCTAGCTCCAAACCTCAAAAAAGACGTTTTTCACCATTATCTCAAACACCTCGTTTTCAAACCTCATTTTGAAAACTATGGATACCACGTACCCGAAACATGTATATAGCCAAGAAAAGGCGAAAAAACTCCACTTTTACCCAAAACCAAGGTTTACATATGAAAATCACATTTGATGTATTTTTTACTCGGTGAAAACACGTATAATCACATATATCACCCTTATACAGTAGTAAGGTCTAGAATCCACCTCGGAGAGTCAAAACTCAACGTCTCAAAACTGAACGGTGTCAGAACGAGAATTCAACTGGATGGATGCGGAGCCCTTAGCCCCGATAGCAAGGATCCACAAAGGGATCAACCCAAAACCAAGCCCCGTGCCCTCAAAGCTAGAGAGAAGGCAGAGAAAAAGGGTTTCTTAACTATTAAGAAAGGTTTTTGTCTCAAAATCTCCGCCACTGCCATATTTATAGAAAACCAAAAATAACACTGTTCAGTCGACCGAATCCAAAAATCCCAGTTCAGTCGATTGAACCCCACAATAGTGTGTTTTTCGACGTTTCCAAGCCAAAAATAGGTTTCTAAGGTCCAAACAAGCCTTTACCAAACCTCGGAAAGTATATAACGCATTTATACATGCTGTTCTACAACTGTAAAGCATAAACCATGTATCGATATTATTCATATACTAAAAGAAAAACATCAAATATATAAATAACTTAAAAGATAAGGGTCAGGGTCTCACAGCTGTGTGCGTACAACGTTTGTTTAAATCATGTTGTGTGCCTTTTTAATAAATCTGTAGATGTACAACAACAATGTGTGACATGGGCCTCAATTACTCCTCGATAAAAATTCAGTAATTTTGCGTAGGTGCTTCGTTCCTTCGTGTTAATCTCCGTAAATGAACCGGTTGTCCCATTTGGAGGTGTTTGTTGTTGTAGCTCTCTATAGAACTTGTCATTACCTAGCGGATTATTGCATGTCCCATAGTTAGCTAATGGGCAAGAGTCTATAATTGTTACCTTTATCCCTAGTGAGAGAGAGTTGGTACATAAGGATCATTGTGTGTTGTGGGAACCTGGTTGAAAAATAACATATTGTTTATGTTTATTAAATTATTTAATGTTATTGAATTATATGAAAACTTGTGATTTTGAGGATGAAAAATCGTTTTGAGACTTGTGTAGTGGAGTTGCTTATATAATCTATAATTGCATGTTATACTTTTAATTCATACAAGTTTGTTCCTATCAGGCTTCGGTTCACATTGTTTGATTTAAAACCTTTCAGGTGAAAAAGATCATGTGTCTTGATCTTGTGGAGCCTTGAAGGTGGCGGAGGACAAAACTGTTTGTTTTGTAGTTCAGTAGTTTATTATCGGTTTTGTTATTAGAACATGTGGTGATGCTTTATGTTATATGACTTGAAAGCATATGTTTTGTAAGTTTTTGCTTGCTACGAGGTTGGACTTTGGCATTACAAGGGTGGATTGGTGTTTTCCTCGCCAAGGGCTTCGCGTTCATTCGAATAAAATCTCATTTTGGCGACTTCGGTTTCTCACCAGTGTTTAAAACTTCGAGTTTTTAACTCTCCAAGGTAGGATTCTAAAATATCTTGCTTTAAAAGCGTACTATGTTACGCCCCAAAATCCAGAGTCACGTTAAAATCCCCAAAACACTATTTTTATAAAAATAAGTTTTCATACATTTAAATCCACCTGTTGAAATCAGAAGAATGCCCAACATGCATTTCTCATACACAGTAAATATCATATTCAACATGGATAAATATATCGCCCAAAGGCGTACAAAACATACCCTCAAGCAGCCATACAAATGGAAAACTAGAAAGGTCTTCTGCCACCACAGGTATCACTAGATCATCTCCACATGATCATCAACCTCCAAGCCTGAAAATAGTTTTACAACAAAAACCCACATCGTGAGCCGAAGCCCAATATGAACATACTATAAAGTTGTAAAGAAGGATATGCAATTATATAATGGGAGCGAACTCAACCACAAGCCAAAAAGGTTTTATGTCATAAAACCCCAAGTTTCCCACAACCTCCAAACACTTTTTCCTCCACAACCAAGCATTTACACAATGCAAAACAACGTTTTACAGTTGAAGGAAAACAATAACCAAAATATCATTTTCCCACTCGAATCGCACACTGAGAAAATATAAAATGAATCCTATGTACTGATTCCGTCATAAGGGGACAGAGGTAACAACTATAGACTCCTGCCCCTTTACCCAATCCCTACACATCGTAGGATCCGTTAGGTAAATGCAAGTTCTATACGAAGTACATAACGTCAAAGCTAACTTTACGGACTAACATCGAAGGAAAAGAGTACCTACCACCTTCTTTACGGGAACTGCCCTGAAGGACAAGGTACCTACACTGCGCACGTTTTCAGACCTCCACCGAGGGCAAATCGTGCCAAATACCTGCTATCTCGGTACATCTAGAGAATTATTTCACAAAAACCATCCCGTAGCTCAACTACGAAAAACATTTCCATAAAATACATTATACATGTATTTAGATCCATCCATCAACATGGAGATCAAACAAAAGTATTTCAAAATATTTTTTCTCGTTTTCAACAAAACGTTTTAAAAATGAAACTCAACCCTAAAGGTTAACTCCAAACCTCCAAAACACCAAGTGTTGAGGATTTTATCAAAAACCACTATTTTTCACAAAACCACCGTTTTCAAAATCACCTTTTGAAAACCATACATCCACATGTCGTATACGGTAATAAACCAAGAAAAGCAAAAAACATGCTTTTTACCCGTCAAACAAGGTTTAAACACAAATATGACATTTGATGCATTTTCTACCCTATAAAAACACATACAATTATATAAAACACCTTAATACAGCAGTTGGGTCTAGATTCCTACCTCAGTGAGTCGAAACTCAAAGCCTCGAAATCTGAACCACGTCAGAAAAAGAATATGATCGATCGAACACGAAGCTAGCAGCGTGAATAGCAGGGATCCACAAGCTTATCATCGAAATCTACGCTCGGTCAACACAAAATTGTAAGGAGAAGGGAGAAAGAATGGAAGAAATAAGCTTTCTCCAAACATTCCAGGGGCTGGAATATATATTGGCTCATCAAAAACCACGGTTCAGTCGACTGAAGAGGCCACTTCGATCAACTGAAGGAGTTTCAAAACTCCAAAACTCTCCAAATTGCCACAATTCAGTCAACCGAACCCCCCCAATTAAGTCGACCGAACTGGAAAAACTAGATTCAGTCGACTGGGCCAACCCCTTCAGTCGACCGAACCTCAGGGCAGAAGTGTACTGTTTGGGGTCTCGATTTAACAGCTCAAAAACCATCCCAACAAGCCTAAACAAGGTCCGAGAAAGCGTAAAACACATCTACACATACTGTTCTACAACTCCAAAGCATAAACCATGCATCGATGATATACATAACATGAAAGAAACACGTTAACATGTATATAAATAAAAAATAAAGTGGTGCAGGATCACACAACTCTCCCCCTTATGGAATTTTGCCCCTGAAATTCACTACAAGGTCACGTGGTGAACAACTCTGGGTATTTAGCATGAACCCCAGAATCAAGCTCCCAAGTCGCTTCCTCAACCTTGTGATGAAGCCACTGAACCTTGACATAAGCAATCGTTCTCCCCCGTAACATTTTCCGCTTCGTATCTAGGATCTTCACTGGACGCTCCTCATACGTGATATCCTCATCAACCCGCAGCTCAGCCCAATCTAACACATGCGAAGGATCAGGCTCGTACCTCCGAAGCATCGAAACGTGAAAGATGTTGTGCACAGATGCTAATTGAGGCGGCAAGGCTAGACGGTATGCTACCACCCCAATCCTCTCCAGGATCTCGAAGGGTCCAATAAAACATGGCGATAGCTTCCCGCGATAGCCAAATCGCATCAACTCTCTGCGTGGCGAGACCTTCAAAAACACGTGATCCCCCACTGCAAACTCTAACGGTCTCTTCCTCTGATCTGCATAACTCTTCTGGAGGCTCTAATCTGTCACCAGACACAGACGAATCACAGTAATCTGCTCTGTCGTCTCCCGTACTAAATCGGGTCCTAAAACAGTGGTCTCATCCACCTCTGTCCAACACACCAGCGATCTACACGGCCTACCATATAGAACCTCATACGGTGCCTTCCCAATACTGGACTTATAGCTATTGTTGTATGTAAACTCTACCAATGATAGATGATCCTCCCAAGACCCTCGAAAGTCAAGCACACAAGCTCTCAACAAGTCCTCCAAAATCTAGATGGTCCTCTTAGACTGACCGTCGGTCTGTGGGTGAAAAGCTGTGCTAAAAGTCTAGCTTGTCCCCAAAGCCACCTGAAGGCTCTGCCAAAAGCGCGATGTAAAGCACAGGTACTCCATGTAGTCGGACTATCTCCCGAATGAACAATCTGCTCAATCTGTCGACTGGATCTCTCACTCGAATAGGGAGGAAGTGCGCAGACTTTGTCAACCTATCAACCACAACCCAAACCGCATCATATCCCATCGGCGATTAAGGAAGTCCCGATACAAAATCCATCGTGACATTTTCCCACTTCCGCTCAAATATAGGCAGCGGCTGTAACAATCCTGCCGATCGCTGGTGTTCCAGCTTTACTTGTTGACAAGTAAGGCACCGAGACACAAATCGAACCACGTCCCTCTTCATTCCCGTCCACCAGAACTGACGGCGCAAGTCATGATACATCTTCGTGTCTCCTAGATGCACTGCAATACATGAATGATGAAACTCATGTAGTACCTCAGCACGGCACGACTCTGGCACAAACAGATGCCCTGACAACCTCAAACACTGATCTGAACCCACCGTCTATCCTGCTATATCTTTCCCACTGGTAATGCGGTCCCATATCATCTGAGCCTCCTGATCGGTCCACTGAACCTCTAACACACGTGCAACCAATGCAGGCTGTGAAGCTACTGCATATAAGGTCGCACCTGTCACTGTCTCTCCGAAACACAGATCAAACTCCATAACATCTCCAAGCACATCCCATTCTCGTATAGCCACAAAAGCTAACGAACCATGAGATCTCCTACTGAGCGTGTCAGCTACGACATTTGCCTTTCCCGGATGGTACTGCAAATCAAAGTCGCAGTCTCCCAATAACTCTATGCATCGTCGTTGGCAAAGATTCAAGTCTTTTTATGGAAACAAGTATTTTAAGCTCTTGTGATCAGAGAAAACCTCGAAGTGTTCACCATATAGATAATGCCGCCATGTCTTTAAGGCAAAGACCACGGCTGCCAACTCCAGATCATGCGTCGGGTAGTTCTTCTCATGTATCTTCAACTGTCATGAGCCGTAGGCTACAACTTTACCTCCCTGCATCAAAACACATCCTAAGCCATCCTGCGATGCGTCGCAATACATTGTATACCCCAGACCTCGCTCTGGAATAATCAACACTGGTGTACTGGTCAATCTCCTCTTTTGCTCCTGGAAAGCTAACTCACAGGACTCGCTCCATACGAACATCACTCCTTTCCGCGTCAGACGGGTCATAGGTGCTGCCAACCTAGAAAAGTCCTTGACGAACCGTCAATAATAACCTTCCAAACGCAAAAAGCTGCGGATCTCAAAGATGTTCTTCGATCGCTGCCAATCCATTACGGCATCAGTCTTCAACGAGTCCACTGATATCGCATCCTTTAACACCATGTGTCCAAGGAATCTCACCTCCGACATCCAGAACTCGCACATCTCGAACTTCATATACAAGCGATGTTCTCTCAGAAGCAACAATACAACATGCAGATGCTCCTCGTGTATATCTCTCGTGGGTGAATAGATCAGAATGTCATCCACGAACACGACCACAAAACTGTCCAGATAAGGGTGAACGATATAGTTCATCAAACCCATAAATGTCACAGGGGCATTCGTCAAACCGAACAGCATGACTAGAAACTCGTAGTGACCATAGCGAGTCCGAAAGGCAGTTTCGGCTATGTCCTCATCCCTAATCCTGAGCTGGTGATACCCTGACCTCAAGTCAATCTTCAAAAAATAGCACGATCCCCTCAGCTGATCAAGCAGGTCATCAATCCTAGGTATATGATACTTATTCTTCACTGTTACATGATTCAGCTTCCTGTAATCTATGCACAATCTCTAGGATCCATCCTTCTTCTTCGCAAAAAGAGCTAGAGCTCCCGACGAAGACGTACTCGGTCGCACAAACCCCTTGTCTAGCAACTCCTGTAACTGCACCTTGAGTTCTTGCAACTCAGTAGGTGCAAAGCGAAATGATGGCATAGAGATGGGAGCTGCTCCTGGAATAAGATCGATGGAGAACTCCACATCCTGGCTCGACGGTAACTCAAACAAATCATCAGGAAAGACATCTGGGTAATCAAAGACCAAAGGGGGTAACTCCCCTTGAACCTCACCCAGCTCATCTAACCTGAGAGCAGAAAAGAGGAAACCCAAGTTCCCTCAAACCCGAGCCCCACCGGGCATAAATACCAAGCCCTCATCCCGATCACCCACAAAGTAGAAACAGTCACCCTCCGACGTACAGATCGACACCCTCTGTTGCTCACAATCTATATAGGCACGGTAGGTAGTTAGCTAGTCCATTCCTAGGATGACGTCAAACGTGGTCATGTCTAGAATGATAAAATTGAACTCTAAACAATGACCGACGACTCCTAGCTCACAAGATCTGCACACTCTACTCAACACCACATTCCCACTGACTAGGGTCTCTACGCTCAATACATTACCCAACAGGTCTATATGTAACCCCAATGCAGATGCAAAAGCAGAAGAGATGAAAGAATGTGATGCTCCCGTGTCGATAAGAACACTGGCCCATGATCTAAAGACTAGAAGAGTACCTCTGATCATGGCTGGAGTAGCTGCAGCATCAGATACAACTAGTGCCTTAGAAGCATTGTGATCAGCAAGAACATAAGCCCTGGTCTGCGGTGGTCTGGTCTGCCCACCATATCCTTGAGTAGTTGGCTGCCTCACAGACTGTGCTGAGGTACCTCCCTCTGCAAACCTAGATGTCTGGGCCCTAGGTTGCTGTGGAGTCTGTCGTCTCTGTGTCGATGGAGCAGCTGGCGCTCCTATCACAACCTGAACACTCCCTTCTCAGGGATAGTATCTTCGAATATGCCCGGACTGACCACACCCAAAGCATATAGGTGGGTCTCTCGCCTGTGACTGGACAGACGCTGAACTTTAGATCTGGCCCTTCTGCGGGCACTCAACCAAACGATGTACTAGTTGTCCGCATCGGTAACAAATCAGCTCTCTCTGCTCTGGCCTTCCTATAGAGGCCACTGATGGTTCAGGTATGGACGACTGCTGCTAATACGAGCCAACAAAATGAAAATTAGGTCCAAATGACCTCTGACATTTTTCCCGTGCCACTGGAACTGTGCATCTCCACTACTTTGCTGACTCCCACCCTCTCTAACTCTACGGCTCTCTGCCAGCGAGTTCTCCACTCGAATAGCGGCTTGCACCGGCACGATGTACACATCCAAACCCAGAGCTACAATCCTGTCTTTGATGGCAGGTCGAAGGCCCCTCTCAAACCTCCTAGTGTGCAACTCCTCTGTAGACACCATCTCAGCTGCGAACCGCGATAGATTCGTGAACTTGGCCTCATACTAGACCACAGAAAGGCTCCCCTAAACAAGGGAGAGGAACTCCTCTCGGTATGTATCTCTTGAAGATCTTGGGAAATACGTCTCTAAGAAGACTCTCGTGAAAGCGGCCCATGTGTCCTCTGTTGGAGGCAAAACTGCCAAGATCATTATTTTTGAAAAACGATTATCAGTAAAAAATTAACTTGACGGGTAAATGTTGAAACGGGCTCTAGAAAAAACTTTTGACAAAGAACGATTAAAATAAAATCCGTGCAATCAAAGTTAATTTAAAAGAATACCTCTTGTAGATCTAATCTTCAACTACGACTTGATTCTGAGTTAAAACTCTAGTCAGATCTTCTACTATATTCCCTTACGCGATCCTCGGACGTAGTGTGGGTTACGATCCTCTGAGAACTCGTACCGGTAAAACCCCAATATATTTAAATCTTAAAAGACAAAAATAATATCATAATAATATATGAGATATTTGAACTATCAATTCTATCAATCTCAAACTGGTTCAGCCT
>JAUMHN010196748.1:0-21307 GCA_032360265.1 Heliamphora ciliata
ACGTTCCAGTCCCAGATGTTGGGGATGCTAATGCACCCCAAGGACCTGTTGCTGAGGGAGATTTGTTGCGTGAGATGCTCAGCTCCATCCGGCAACTGGTTGAGGCTTCTAGAGGGAGAGAGACCATACCCGAGCTGAGGGCGACGGTTGCAATGCGTGAGTTTTGCCGTCTGGACCCTCCTACCTTTTCTGGGGATCCCAATCCCACAGTTGCCACTGAGTGGCTGAAGCTAGTTACTAGGAATCTGGATTCGCTTCAGATTGAGGAAGATGATCTGAGGGTTATACGTGCCGCCTTCCAGCTAAGAGGGAGTGCTCATATGTAGTGGAAGTTCGCTAAGACCACAGTAACTGGCACTTGGGAGGCATTCACGAAGGTATTCATGGAGAAATACTTTCCAGCGACTCTGAGGGATCGCTACAGGGAGGACTTCCTATTTCTGACGCAGGGAACAATGACAGTGATTGAGTATGAAGCTGAGTTTACTAGCCTATCTCGATTTGCACAGGAGATTGTACCTACTAACTAGTTTCGTGCGAAATGATTCGAGAGGGGTTTAAGGCCAGCTATTTCGTGATAGAGTGGCAGTGTTCAGGATGCAGGTCTTTACAGAGCTGGTGGAGACTGCCATGAAAGTGGAGGATACTCTAAACGAGACGCGCAGAGATAGGGACAATAGGGGTCAGTCAGATGGGGGACGTACACAGTTCCAGGGATGCAGGGATAAGCATCGACGGACATCTGGTCCAAGTTCTCATCCAGTGGGGTCATATTCACCACAGTCTTCTACATCCGTGCCACCCGTAGATTCAACGGGAAGGTCGGATCAGAGAGCGCTTGTTTGCCATATATTCCAACCGCCAGGGCATCGTGCTGTAGAGTGCAGGAGTGCAGCGCCTGTACAGGCATTGTCGCAGTCCAGGCTCAGAGGAGAGGACGTGTGGTATGTTTTATTGCTGCCAGTCTGAGCTCAACCGTAGGGATTGCCCCAGAGGAGGGAGTGTGCAGAGTACAGCAGGCGCACCAACTGTTCCATCAGGCTAGGGGAGACAGATATATTCACAGCCTAGAGCTCAAACGTCCCATTTTGTAGAGGGAGGAGCTTCAGTGAGTCGAGCAGGCAGTCGGTAGTGCAGGGCCGCAGTGGGCCAGCAAAAGCTTATGTTCTTACAGATCCTAGTTCATCCAGAGCACCGATCATACCCGATGCTGCCGCTACCACCTCCGTGATCAGAGGTACTCTTCTAGTCTTCAGATCATGCGCCAGTGTTCTTATTGACACTGGAGCATCACATTCGTTTATATCTTCTGCTTTCGTATCTGCATTGGGGTTGCAAATGGACTGGTTGGGTAGTACCTTGAGTGTAGAGACTCTAGTCAGTGGGAGTGTGACATTGAGTCTTGTATGTAGATCCTGTGTTTTGGAGGTTACCGGTCGTTGTTTAGAGTTTGACCTTATCATTCTACACATGACGGCGTTTGATGTCTTCCTAGGGATGAATTGGCTGACCACCTATCGTGCCTTTATCGATTGCGATCAACGAAGGGTAACAATTTGTACACCGACGGGAGATTATTTCTGTTTTGTGGGAGACTAGGATGAGGGTTTGATGTCTTTGCTCAGTGATGTGTGGAACCAGGGCAACCTGGGTTTCCTTTTTTCAGCTCTCATGTTAGATGAGGAGGTTGGAGCTCGAGGAGAGTTACCTTCGGTTGTGTGCGACTGCTCAGATGTTTTCCCTAACAATCTGTTTGAGTTACCACTGACCCGTGAGGTAGAGTTCTCTATTGACCTAGTTCCCAGAGCTGCTCCCATATCTATGCTGGCTTATCGTTCTGCACCCGCTGAGTTGCGTGAACTCAAGGTACAGCTTTAGGAGTTACTTGACAAGGGGTTTATACGCACGAGTACTTTGCCGTGGGGAGCTCTTGCTCTTTTTACGAGGAAGAAGGATGGATCTCTGCATTTGTGTATTGATTATCGAAAGCTAAATCAAGTGACAGTGAAGAACAAGTATCCGATGCCGAGGATAAATGACTTGTTTGACCAGCTGAGGGGTTCAAGCTGCTTCTCGAAGATTGACTTGAAATCAAGATACCACCAGTTGAGGATTAGGGACGAGGACATAGCGAAGACTGCCTTCCGGACTCGCTATGGTCACTACGAGTTTGTAGTTATTCCGTTCGGTCTGACAAACGCACTTGCTATGTTCATGGGATTGATGAACCAGATTTTCCTTCCTTACTTGGACAATTTTATGGTGGTGTTTGTGAGTGATATTATGATATATTCATCCACTAGGGAGGCACATGAGGATCACTTGTGTATCGTTCTACAGCTTCTGAGAGAGCACCGTTTGTACGCAAAGTTCGAGAAGTGCGAGTTTTGGATGTCTGAGGTGAGGTTTCTTGGACACGTAGTGTTGACAGATGGAGTAGCAGTGGATTCATTAGAGATTGATGTTGTGACCGGTTTGGAGCGACCGAAGAGTGTCTTTGAGATACATAGTTTTCTGGGTTTAGTAGGTTACTACCGACGGTTCATGAAGGACTTTACTAGACTTGCTGCACCGATGACGCATTTGACGCAGAAAGGAGTTGTGTTTGTTTGGAGTGAGTCTTGCGAGTCAACTTTCTAGGAGCTGAGGACGAGGTTGACTAGTTCGCCAGTGTTGATCATTCCAGAGCGAGGCTTGGGGTATAGGTGTACTGTGATGCATCACATGACGGTCTTGGATGTGTTTTGATGCAGGGAGGTAAGGTTGTAACCTATGGTTCTCGGTAGTTGAAGACGCATGAGAAGAACTATCCTACACATGACTTGGAGTTAGCAGCCGTGGTCTTTGCCCTGAAGACATGGCATCACTATCTTTATGGTGAGCATTTCGAGGTATTCTCCGATCACAAGAGTTTGAAATACTTGTTTTCGTAGAAGGACCTGAACTTGCGTCAGCGACAATGGATGGAGTTGTTAGAGGATTATGATTTTGATTTGCAGTATCATCTAGGGAAGGCCAATGTTGTGGCTGATGCTCTCAACAGGAGGTCTCATGGGTCGTTAGCTTCTGTGGCTATACGCGAGTGGGACATGCTTGGAGAGATTGGGGAGTTTGATCTTTGCCTCAGGGAGACCGCGACGGGTGCTACTTTGTTCTCTGTAGTTTCACAGCCTACTTTGATAGCACGTGTGCTAGAGGTCCAGCAGACGAATTAGGAGGCTCAGATGATACGAGACCGCGTTGCTAGTGGCAAGGATACTGTAGGATGGATTGTGGATTCTGATAAGAGTCTGAGGATGGCAGGCAGGTTGTTTGTGCCAGAGTCGTGCCAAGCTGATCTTCTACGTGAGTGTCATCATTCTCGTCTTGCCGTGCATCCTGGAGGCACGAAGATGTATCCCAACTTACGCCGTCAGTTCTGTTGGACGGGTATGAAGAGAGATGTGATCCAATTTATTTCTCAGTGCCTTACCTATCAGAAGATGAAGGTGAAACATCAGAGATCGACAGGATTGCTACAGTCGTTGCCTATATCAGAGTGGAAGTGGGAGCATGTCACGATGGACTTTGTGTCAGAACTTCCTCGGTCACCTAGGGGACACGACGTCGTATGGGTTGTGGTTGATAGGTTGACGAAGTCTGCACAGTTTCTTTCCATTCGTGTGAAGGATTCAGTGGATAGACTGAGTCTGTTATATGTCAGAGAGATAGTCCAATTGCATGGAGTGCCAGTGTCTATTGTTTCTAACAGGAACTCGCGCTTTACTTCGCGCTTTTGGAAGAGTCTGCAGGAGGCCTTGGGGACGAACTTGACGTTCAGTACTACTTTTCACCCTCAAACGAATGGCTAGTCAGAGAAGACTATACAGATTCTGGAGGATATGCTAAGGTCTTGTGTCCTTGATTTTAGAGGTTCGTGGGAAGATCATCTATCGTTGGCAGAGTTTGCATACAACAATAGCTATCAGTCCAGTATTGGGATGTCACCGTATGAGGCTTTGTATGGTAGACTATGTAGATCACTTGTGTGTTGGAAAGATGTGGGAGAGACCACAGTCTTGGGACCCAACATGGTACAGGAGACGACGGAGAAGGTTACAGTGATTCACCAGCGCCTTGCGACAGTGTAGAGCCGCCAAAAGAGTTACGCAGATCAAAGGAGGCGACCTTTGGAGTTTGCAGTGGGAGATCATGTGTTTCTAAAGGTCTCACCACGCAGAGGTTTGATGAGGTTTGGTCGTAGCGGGAAGCTATCGCCGCGCTTTATTGGACCATTTGATATCCTTGACAGGATTGGGGAGGTCGCATGCCATTTAGCTTTGCCGCCGCAGTTAGCATCTGTGCATAACGTGTTCCACATTTCTATGCTTCAGAGGTACGAGCCTGATCCTTCACATGTGTTAGATTGGGCTGAGCTGCGGGTTGATGAGGATGCCACCTATGAGGAGCGTCCAGTGAGGATTCTTGATACAAAGGACCAAGTGTTGCAAGGGAGGACAATTGCTTATGTCAAGGTCCTATGGCATCATCACGGGGATGAGGAAGCGACATGGGAGCTCGAGTCTGGGATGCGAGCTAGATATCCAGACATGTTTACCTCGTGACCTCGCTGCGAATTTCGGGGGCAAAATTCCTTAAGGGGGAGAGTTGTGAGATCTTGACCCTTATCTTTTAGGTTATTTATATATTTGATGTGTTACTTTTATTATATGAATAGCATCGATGCATGGTTTATGCTTTACAGTTATAGAACAGCATGTATAAATGTGTTACACGCTTTCTGGGGTTTGGAAGAGGCTTGTTTGGCATGTGTTTGACCTAAAAATTTCGATTTCAGCTTAAAAAACACACTGCCCACCCGTTCAGTTGACTGGAGGGCTTGACCCAGTCAACTGAACCAAAAATATTGGGTTCGATCGACTGAACTTGGAGGTTCGGTTGACTGAATAGTGTTATTTTTTGTTTTCTATAAATATCCCAGTGGTGGGATTTTTGAGACAAAACCTTTCTTCTAGGCTAAGAAACCCCTTTTCTCTTCCTTCTCTGTAGCTTTGAGGGCCCGGGGCTTGGTTTTGGGTTGATCCCTTTGCGGATCCTTGCTATCGGGGCCGAGGGCTTCGCATCCATCCAGTCGAATTCTCTTTCTAACGCCGTTCAATTTTGAGACGTCGAGTTCTTGACTCTTCGAGATAGGATTCTAGACCCTACTACTGTATAAGGGTGATAAATGTGATTATACGTATTTTCACTGCGTATAAAATACATCAAATGTGATTTTCATGTGTTACCTTAGTTTTGGGTAAAAGTGGATTTTTACGCCTTTTCTTAGTTACATACACATTTCGGATGCGTGGTATCTATAGTTTTCAAAAGGAGGTTTGAAAACAGGATGTTTTGTGAAAATGGTGAAAAATGTCTTTTTGGACGTTTAGAGCTAACTCGCGGGGTTGAGTCTCAACTCTTAAATATTTTGTTGGAAATGATTTTAGATCTCCATTTTGATGGATTGGATCTCTTTTTAAACATGTGTTGTATAAATTATTTTACGGGTTTTCGTAGTTGAGCTACGATGGGTTTTAAAATGTTCTCCGTAGATGTACCGTGACAGTGGGTGTGTTGAGTTGAGCTTCCATTGCTCCTCGGTGTAAGTTTGAAAACGTGCGCAAAGTAGGTCCCTATGTGCCTTCGGGTTAATCCCCGTAAACGAGGTTGGTGGGTGTTTAGTGCCACCGGGAGTGACCCTGTAAACTAAGTCGGTTGCCTCCGTTAATGGCATTGTTGTTGTAATTCCATATAGAACTTGTCATTACTAAGTCTACTGGTCTAGGGTAATGAACGAGAGTCTATAGTCGTTACCTTTGTCGATGTGGCAGAGTCGGTATATAGGACTATATTTATATCTTTCTCCTCGGCTGAGTGGCATGAGTGGAGCTTACTGTTTTATTTACAGCTTTCCCTTAACTGTGGAATGATATCTGTTAGCATGATATGCATAGTTTGAAGGATAGAAAATGGGGGGGGAGGGGGTTTATCAGATAAAACCTTTTGAGACTCGTGATAGTCTGATGGAAAACTTGTGGTTTTGAAAGAAAAACCTTTTTGGCTCCCGTAGTTGAGCCCGTGTGTGTGTACTTGCATAGCCTGATTTGTAGTTTTATTGTCTATGTTTCGGCTCACGGTGTGAGATTTTGCTGTAAAATATTTTCAGGTGAGCATGAGGAGTTGACCTAGTTGCAGAGGTGATGGAAGACTTGCTATAGTTTTTCCTATTTTTGTACATATACTTTTACATGTAACGCCTGTGATGGCTGGTTTTGTACGCCTTTAGGCGATATGTTTATTCATGTATGAGAATGCATGTTTTACCATTTATGAGAGTTGAACTGTGGAGATTTTTATCCAAATGTTGTATACTTTGATTTCCAACTGTAAAACCTGTTTTCTAAAATGGGTGTTTTGGGTGGGCTTTCGTGTAACCCTGATGTTGGGGCGTGACAAAAACTCTTTTCATAAATTTCTTTTATAAACTTTCTTTTAGGATTCTTTTTTTATGCATCTTTTATTTTGCATTTCTCATTTATTTTACTAATTCATCATGTTAATGTATGTTTTAGTTTCTTTACTTGAAAACATGTTTAAGATAGTTTAATTTGTCTTTTGTAGCAAATCCATGTTTAGGTAATTTTGACAACATCTAGCATGTTTTACTCTTTCATTCAAATCTTGATAGGTTAGTTCATTTTTTATGAAATTGTATGCCGGTGTGCTCCATGTATTCTTTAATTAAAAATTGCATGCCGTATGACTTAGGATTTTCATTTTGATATTTGCTTTATTTGGCATTCTATATACGTATGTTATGTATTTTTCATATTTGATTTTGAATGTTCCCTCTTTATCTCAATTTTCTTTATTTGCATCATTTGATAAATTCCATTAAAAAACCATTGATGATTAGTAGAGGCTAACCTTACGGTTGGGAGAACGTGGTGCCTAACACCTTCTCCAATTTGTACCTTAGCTCCCGAACTCTATTTTTTTCTCTGGTTAACGTTTTCAAGATCAGTAGCCATTTTTGTTTTTCTTAGTTTTTCTCAAAAACTAAGTGGTCACTCTATTTTCAATAAAAAATGGGTTTTCAAAAGTTGATTTTGAAGGTATTAAAATATTTTTTTTCAAACATATTTGAATTCCCATATTTTTTACCATTTTCCAAAAGACCCCTAAATCCCAACGCCGCATCATCCAGCACCCTTCGACCTGCATACTTATGCTCCACTACCCTATCGCGTAGTTTCATGCGAGATGAGACGCTACGAGCCTCCCACTGACGCGACTGCTGTTGATGTTCTTCTGCGGAAACCTGACTACCATATTTCTCGCCAGTGACCTTCGGTATGTTTCCCAAACTTACTTGTTTAATACCAAGGCATGTTTTTATGATATGTCAAACGTAAACGCATGTCTAGGATCCCCCATATGGTGATATGACTTATTATGATGATGATGAATGATGATTTATTTTGATGTGTTGATGAATGATTTTGATGATGTGGATGGTGATTGTTGGAATTTGAACTTTGTTTAGCTACCTTTGCAATGGAGATTAAAACAGTAGAAATATGAGGATTTTTGAACAAACAACGAAAGGGGCAATTATTTTAGTGAAAAGTATTGAATTTATTATTTTTATTTTTATAAAAAACATAAAAAAATGAGGGTGAATTTTTTTTTTATTTTTGGGGCATGAAAATTAAACGGGTAATTTTGTCAAAAATTACTAAAACTTTAGGGCAAAAAAAAAACTCTAGAAATCTAAAGGGTATTTTTCAAAAATCAAAGAAATTTTTCAAAAATCCCAGAAAATTTATAAAAATTTGTAGAAAATCCTAGAAATTTGAGAAAATTTTTAGAAATTTTTACAAAATCTTAGAAATTTGAGAAAAATTTTAAGAAAATTGGAGCAAATTTTCAAAAAATTCCTAAAAAATTAATCCTAAAAGATTAGGAAAAAAGAGGCGAAACACAAAAATCAAAGGGAAGAGATTTTTTTTTTATTATTATTTTATTTATTTATTTATTTATTATTATTATTTTTAACAGAATGATTAACACAAAAAGATAGAGATTTGCCTAGCGTACCAGGGCTTGGGATTTCTTGTTTTTTCCTAGAACGTGTGAAAACTAAAGGATCATTACTTACACACGAACCTAGGTTTAGGAAGATTTGCCTAGTGTACCAGGGCTTAGGGTGCCTAGTTTTTTATGGTTTAAAAGAACCGAAGGAAGGTCACTTACACATTTAGTTATTATTATTTTTTTTACAGAATGATTAACACAAAAAGATAGAGATTTGCCTAGTGCACCAGGGCTTGGGATTCCTAGTCTTTTACTAGAACGTGCGAAAACCAAAGGATCGTTACTTACACACGAACCTAGGTTTAGAAAGATTTGCCTGGTGCACCAGGGCTTTGGGTGCCTAGTTTTCTAGGGCTTGAAAGAACCGAAGAGACATCACTTACACACAAACCTAGGGTTAGAGTGCCTAGTTTTCTAGGGCTTGAAAGAAACTAAGGGTCGTCACTTACACACGAACCTAGGGTTAAGGTGCCTAGTTTTCTAGTTTTCTAGTTCTTGAAAGAACCAAAGGGTCATCACTTACACATGAACCTAGGGTTAGGGTGCCTAGTTTTATAGGGCTTGAAAGAACCAAAGGGTCGTCACTTACACACGAACCTAGGGTTAGGGTGCCTAGTTCTCTAGGGCTTTGAAAGAATCGAAGAGTCGTCATTTACACACGAACCTAGGGTTAGGGTGCCTAGTTTTCTAGGGCTTGAAAGAATCGAAGGGTTGTGACTTACTCACGAACCTAGGGTTAGGGTGCCTAGTTTTCTAGGGCTTGAAAGAACCAAAGGGCCATCACTTACACATGAACCTAGGGTTAGGATGCCTAACCTAGGGTTAGGGTGCCTAGTTTTCTAGGGGTTGAAAGAACCGAAGGGTCATCACTTACACACGAACCTACCGTTAGGGTGCCTAGTTTTCGAGGGCTTGAAAGAACCGAAGGGTCGTCACTTACACACGAACCTAAGGTTAGGGTGCCTAGTTTTCTAGGGCTTGAAAGAACTGAAGGGTCGTCACTCATACATGAACCTAGGGTTAGAGTGCCTAGTTTTCTAGGGCTTGAAAGAACCGAAGGATCGTCACTTACACACGAACCTAGGGTTTGGGTGCCTAGTTTTCTAGGGCTTTGAAAGAACTGAAGGGACGTCACCTACACACGAACCTAGGGTTAAGGTGCCTAGTTTTCTAGGGCTCGAAAGAACCGAAGGGTCATCACTTACACACGAACCAAGAGTTAGGGTGCCTAATTTTCTAGGACTTGAAAGAACCGAAGGGTCGTCACTTACACACGAACCTAGGGTTTTGTTTATTGCTTTATTTCCTGCGTATTTCATGTGTTGAATCTGCTCTTTATATATTCTCTATTTGTCTTCTCTTTTTAGGCTGGTCACTATGTCCGTGGCTTTGGAGGTTCTGCCTCTGGCGAGATGTTGGAGTGATATGATGCCCTCCCTGCTCTCAACCGGGCTTACATCGACGCTTCTGGTTTTGCTCATTTCATACCCTTGTTGGGTAGGACGAGCAACGACCGGGTATGGCTGACAGCTTTGGCGGAGCGGTGGTGGGACACCACCAACACCTTTCATTTCACTACCTTTGAGGCCACTCTAATGCCTCTGGATTTCTCTATGATTACCGGTATTCAGGTTGGAGGAGCCCCTATCCCATTTAATTCGACCATTGGCCTCTCTGCTGACTTATTGATGTACTTTCTTGGGGCCATTCCAGCACAGATGGACAGAGACCGGGTGCGATACACCTAGTTTTTCGAGCATTTCACACACTTCCACTATACGAAGCCCCGCTACTACGAGTGGGTTTTTCGGAGCTTTCTGATGTATATGTTTGGTACCACATTTTTGACCAAGGAGAACATCGTTCATTTACATTACATCGGCGGCCTGGCTCGTCTTAATCGAGTCACTTCATATGACTGGGGAGGAGCTGCCCTCTCCACCCTCTACAGCTTCATGAGGACTCTTACTAGGTTCCTCCAGGAGCTTAGCATCGGGGGATACTGAAGGGTATGGGAGGTATGGGAGGTATGGTTTAGTTTCTTCAGTCTTCTATTCATTTCTGTTATATGTTATCCATTATCTTCTTGCTGACATCTTTTCTTTGCAGCTGTGGACCTATGAGTTCCTTAGGCTTCATGTCCCGGTAAACTCGGCGGCAGACCCTCCAGTCATTCCCCGTGTAGCCCGGTGGTCCTGAGGGCTGAAGGGGAAGAAGGCTGGAGGGAAGGACATTGATCGCTTTCGAGTTTCAGTAGACCGACTGACCATTGACTAGGTTTCATTTTTACTGCTCTCTGTATTGTACATCGTATTCTGTATTATTTTTCTCACTGCACTGCACTACACTGTACTGTACTATTCTTTATTCTGCAAACTAATTACTGTATTCTGTTCACTGATTACTATACACTGTACTGTTCACTGTACTCTATAGGTTTACTGAGATGTCTGGCAGGGAGTAGAGGATCGAGCTGGCACAGACCTGATGCACAATCGAGATATTGCTTCGAGACAGATCTTGCTGAAGGGTCCATTTGAACGGGAGTGCTATTTAGGAGAATGAGTGATTCGCCAGTCACTCGGCTTGGATCACTTCCAGATCCCAGTGGTCCCTCCAGCCTGTATGCGTCGGACCGATCATCTGAGCTGGGTCGATCCTCTTTTAGAGCTGATGGGGACTCCTGCTGCTGAGCTGCTGGTGGTGGAGAGAGATTGCACGGCCTGGGTTCGGGTCCATTTGCTGGGACCACTAGGACCTGGCCCGGTTGCCCTGGGTGGTGGGAGGAGGAGACGGGTGCCAGAGTATGAGGGAGCTGGTATTGGTGCAGCTGCTGATACTGGAGCGGGAGCTACTGCTGCTGCTGGGGGAGCTAAAGTTGGAGCTGCCGAGATACCCTGGTCTGTGCCGACCATCGTTGCTGGGTATCCTTTCGATATCCCCATTCCTGTTCCCCCAGTTTCAGAGTTCCGGCTAGTATATGCTCAGGTTCATTCTTTTCCTCACTACTTTCCTCTTTGCTTAGTTCTTTAATCCTTTGGACAGGAGGATTAGGCTTGGCTAGATCGTCTCATGCTGGTAGTGAGTGGCATGCGGACTCTGATCCGCCAACAGGATACTGCTCTACGTGCAGCTGGGGTTCCTTTTATCCCTTTACCGGTGAGTGTCTTTTTCTTCGGTCTAAGTTATGTCCCATACTGTTTTCTTACTTTCTTCTCTTTTAACAGCCACCTGTGGTTGCTCTTGCTCCGTCCCAGGCTCTTGCTACTGCTCCGACTCGAGGTCGTGGGTCCCGTGCCGCTTCTGCCGCGGCTCGTTCTAGAGGATCCATTTCGATCACTCCGAACCGATCCAGAGTCATGTCCTCCTCTTCCGGTAGTGATGACGGTTATGACTTTGACCGGCTCTTTGAGGATGATAGCTCAAACGAGGCCAGTCTTTCTTCCTATCGGGTTCGCCAGAGATGTTCCTAAGAGAGAGAGCCCCCCTCTGTAGTTACTTTTTCGCTTTTATTTAGATACATTTACTCTTTATGGGCCTGTGGACCCCCGTTTGATACATTTACTTGATCCATGGGCCTACGTGCCCTAGTTTACTATTTTATTAAGCCTGGGTGTCCTGATTATATTTTGATACATTTTATCACTTTTGATGCATTTTGAGCCTTCGCGCCATTTATTACTTTACATGTTTATCTGTTGCATGATTTTCCTTTATTTGCTGTTCAAACTATCTTTGATGCATAATTAAGATGCCACAATTTATACAGATCACACAAACTGCAAACTGACACACCCCGGCCATGTTCAAACATGGCGGTCGCCATAACATGACATGGCGGTCGCCACTTCCAAGGAGACTGACATGGCGGTTGCCATTTATAACCTGTGGGTGCCTAGTCAAAGGGCTCATGTCACTGTACGATGCTTTTTAGTGTTGGCGGTCGCTAACTCCAAGGTGGCGGTCGCCACATGGAACGTATCGTTTGTCAAAATTTTGATTTTCTGCCCTTTTCTGCCTTATAAATACAGCCCTAGATGCCCCATTTTCTGTTATTCTGACCCAGATGGCTAATCCCCTTTCTTCATGGATTGAGGCATTCTCTCATGTCGAACATTTAAAATTTACCCCTTTCGATATTAACTCCTTATTTCCTCTCATGGCCGTAAAGATTAATGGGCCTTTGCTGAAAGCAGTTGCTCAGCTATGGGACCCGCAATCCTACGTCTTTCGATTCGGCCTTGAAGAGCTATGCCCCACTGTGGAGGAGTTTGCTGCCATTTTGGATTTGGCCGCTCGAAGCTATGTTGTGGTTCCCACTTTCTTCCTTTCAACCCGTCAGCAGGTGATATAGCTTTGTGGTCTATTTAGGATGGAGGCCTCTCTTCTGACACAGGATGACTATCTTGACATACCCTTGATCATTGATAGATTCTGTCCTACCGGTGACCTTAGTGACCTTTAATTTCAGCTACGACGACGTTATGCTCTTTGTTTATGTCTTCTTGCCCAATATCTTCTTATTCCCTCTAACGGGCGAGCTAGTTGTGTATTGGTTGACATTGCTGGTCAGATGTGGATAGAAAAGAACTTTGTACCACTTGTCCTAGCCGAGATGCTGCTTGGCCTAGATGCTGTTCATCGTGGTGAGACCACTACTTTTGTTGGCAGCCCCTTGCTCCTTCAGGTAAATTCAAACCTTTCTCTTTATCAGACTTGTGTCATTCTGTAAATCTTTACTCTCATTGATCTAACTTTTTGCTATAGATCTGGCTGATGGATAAGGTTAGTCTTGTACAAAAACCACCCACCGATAGACACAGTGCTGCAGCTTTTCTTTACTGCCCTTGTTATTAGATATGTAGTACCGAGGCATCCTAGCAATAGTACCCCTCATCCCTAACTGGCCTAGATATTACTTGGCAGTGCCCCTGGTGGCGGATCCCTACCATGACTTTGACTACCATGGATCACCCTGGTGTTCTATTGATTGGTCTGCGTTAGACTACTTTCTATTACCCCCATCGGATCATGCGGTAGTTCAGTCACAGTCAGATCATCATTCCCAGTATTCGAGGTTGTCTATTCTCATCTGCGCTGCGGGCTCCATTTCTAACACTATATAAGGATGCTTGGCCCTCTCGTTCACGTATGGAAATACAGGAGCTGCAATGTCCTGAGCTTTTTGCTGAGTACAAGACATGGCTGATGCAGGATCAGGAGAAAAAAGGTAAAGAAGAAGGAAAACAAGCAACAAAAAGGAGAACGATTTGAGGCCTCCTACTTTGTCTTAAAGATTTCATAGCTTTCCTCTTTTGTTTGTAGAGTTTGGGACTTGCATGCCCTCCCTTTAAAAACATTGTAGCTCTAATTAAAGCAATGAAAAACTCCCACTTTATGTTTAAAATGGTTTAAATTTATTCAAAGTTTGAATGACTTTATTATCAAAATTCAAAGATAAATTTGCATTGGCCCTACTCTGATTCAAAATTGTTTAGAACACAGAATGTGGCCGGACTTCTCAAAAGAAGCTGCCTACGTATCCCAAAAAGATGAAATCAGGCCATAACGTAGTTCGGGGTTGGTTTTCACTCGGGTATTGACACTCTCCTTTTTGTTATGCCCTAACTTTTGCCAAGGTCGCCCTTTTGGATTTTCGGCCTTGCGGGCTGCTCTAACTTTTGCCTAAGTTGCCTTTTTAGTTTTCAACTCAATGAGCTTTTATTTTATCTTTACTTTTACCCTAAGGATAGTACTTTTTGAGTTGATCGAGGTTAACTGGAGTGGAAAACACATTACCATCCAAATCCATAATGATAACCGCGCCACCGGTTATGATGGTCTTGCTGAGAAACGGTCGGGACCAGTTTGGCTTGAACTTGACCCTCGGGTCAAAGATAGGAGCTTTGATTTCCTTAAGAATCAGATCTCCTTCTCTGAGATCCTGGGTCTTGACCTTCTTATTGAATGCTCGAGCTATCCTCCTTTGATAACCTTGTACATGAAATGGAGCCCGCAGTCTTCTTTCATCAAACAAGAGCAACTCTTCCATCCAGTTCCTCTGCCATTCTGCTTCTAAAATACTAGCCTCGGCCACTACTCTTAGAGAAGAGATTTCTACCTCAATGGGAAGCACCGCTTCCATTACGTACACTAAGGAGTATGGCGTAGTTCCAGTTGCAATTCTGATCGACAGCCTGTATCCCCAAAGTGGAAATGGTAGATGCTCCGGTCAATCCTTATGTGAGTTGATCGTCTTTTGTAGGATTTTCTTGATGTCCTTATTTTTTGCCTCAATCGCTCCATTTGTCTGCGGCCGATGTGGTGAGGACTTGTGGGCCACTATCCGGTATTCTTTGAAAAGATCCAAGACCTCTCCTTGAAAATGCGATCCATTATCTAAGATGACCTCACAGGGGACCCCGTACCGGCAAATGATGTTTGCTTGATGAACTTAGCAACATGAGAGACTTTCAATACAGAGTAGGAGGCTGCTTCCACCCACTTGGTAAAGTAGTCAATGGCCACTAAGATGAACTCGTGCCCATTTGACACCTTTGGTATTACCTTTCCAATCACATCAATGCCCCATACTGAGAAAGGCCATGGTGACATCAGGTTATACAATTGAGATGGGGGAGCATGCATGAAATTTGCGTGAATCAGACATTTGTGGCACCTCCGCACAAACTGTATGCAGTTTATCTCCATTGTCATCTAAAAGTATCCTTGTCGCAGGATTTTCTTCGCTAACATGTTCCCACTCATGTGTGGCCCACAAACTTCCGCGTGTATCTCTTTCATCAGTTCTTGACCCTCTTCGTTGTTGACGCACAATTTATTGACGCTAGAATGCCCTCATTTGTATAGTCTTCCACTGCAAATGAAAAACTGTGCAGATAATCGTCATATTGCCCTTTTATCTTTTTTGCTGGTAAGCTTGGGATATTCTCCTTTTTTCACGAAGTTCTGAATGTCAAAGTACCATGGAAAGTCGTCAGTGCTTTCCTCAATTGCGGCTGTCGTCTCGTATGTCGGCTTTCTCTTCTATTCAATTATTAAAGGCCTCATTCTGACTTCGAAAGGTATGTCAATCATGGATGCTAGGGTGGCCAGTGCATCGGTGAACTTGTTCTGTAGTCTTGGCACATGGGTAGAGATCACTGATTCGAAACACGGTATCAGTTTCTCTAGCTCTTGATGATAGAGAATCAAGGTTAGGTCCCTGACCTTCCATTCTCCTCTCGCTTGTGAAACTACTAGTGCTGAATCTCCAATGACTACTTCCAGCTTTCTTACCCCTAATTCCAAGGCTACCTCCAATCTAGCTAAAAATGCTTCATATTCAGCCTGATTATTGGTAACTTCAAAATTGAGCTCTAAAGACAAAGGAAAGTGGGATTTATCTGGAGTGACAAGGACTCCTATTCCATAACCATATTGATTCGATGCGCCATCAAAATATAGAGTCCACTTGTCATCCCCGACTTTCATTCGCTGTTCGTCAGGAAACTGGAACTCTGTGTCTTCACCTCCTTCAACTAGTTGATCAGCCAGGAATTCTGTCGCTGCCCTCCCCTTGACTGACTTTTGGGTGACATATTGAAGATCAAATTCCGATAATAGCAGCAACCATCGAGCCAACCTTCCGGTCAATGTCGATTTTTCAAACAGGTACTTCAACGGGTCCATCTAGGAGATGATATTTACTGTGAAAGACAACATGTGATGCCTCAATTTTTGGGAAGCCCAGACCAAAGCCCAACATGTCTTTTCTAGTGGTGTGTATCGTATCTCTGATACTGTCATCTTCTTGCTTAAGTAGTAGATAACCTTTTCAATTCCAGTTTCAACTTCTTACGCCAACATACATCCCATAGCTGAGTCAGTCAGTGACAAATAGAGAATTAGTGGCTTATCAGGTTCGGGAGGAGCTAGAATAGATAGATTTTGCAGGTATCATCGTACGACATCAAAGGCATCTTGGCACTTTTGATCCCATATAAATTTAACTCCTTTCTTCAGCAGGCAGAAGAGCAGTTCATAGGTAGTTGTCAATTTTACGATGAACCGACTGATGAATTGTACCTTACCCAGAGAGCCCCTAATTTCTCTTTTGGTCCTTGGAGGAGGCATTTTCAAAATTGCTTTGATCTTTGAAGGGTCCACTTCAATGCCTCGTTGAGTGATCATAAATCCAAGCATCTTTCCGATAGTAACCCCGAAGGCACACTTTTGTGGGTTGAGTCGCTTCTTGTACTTCTGAATCCTTTTGATGAATTTTCGCAGTGCTATAATGTGGTCATCTAAATCCTTGGACTTGACTATCATATCATCTATGTACACCTCAACCTCCTTATGTATCATGTCATGCAGTAAAGTGGTGGCAGCCCTCTGATAGGTTGCCCCCGCATTCTTCAAACCGAACATCATCACACGATAGCAATAGGTGCCCCAAGGCATGGTGAACGTCGTCTTTTCTCTATCCTTAGGATCCGTTAGAATCTGGTTGTACCTGGAGAAGCCATCCATGAATGATAACAAGGCATGCCCCGTTATACTATCTACCAAGACGTTAATGCGTGGTAGTGGAAAATCATCTTTTGGGCTAACCATGTTGAGATCCCAAAAATCTACACAAACTTGAATACGGCCATCCTTCTTTAAAATCGACACGATGTTGGCTACCCACTTCGGGTACTCAGTTACCATTAGGAATTCAGCGTTGATTTGTTTGGCGACTTCTTCTTTAATCTTCAGAGCCCATTCTGGGCGGATCCGTCTTAATTCTTGTTTGACCGATTTGGCGTCAGGGTATAAGGGGATCTGGTACCGGACAATGTCGGGATCATTTCTAGGCATATCTTCGTAAGACCATACAAATACATCCTTGAATTCTATTAATAAAGTTATTAATTGTTTTTGTTCAACTAAGGATAAAGAAGAACCGATTTGTACATTTTGTGGGTTAGTTTCATTACCCAGATTTATTGACAAAGTTTTTTCAATTATTGGTTGGGCACGCATTTCTTCTTCTCTTTTTATTAATAGTTTTATTTCTTTGGGGATATCCCGTCGAATTCAAAATCATCGAAAAGTGTATGAAATAAATCAAACAAAGCAGAGTAACCAAAAATTTTGTTCATTTTATTAAAAGCAAAGGGAATTACAAACTCGACAGTAAAAGCAGGGGGAGGAGCATCAATAAACGTGCCCTCGACTATAGACTCCGACTCAAACTTGGACTCAGGATAGACAACATGTATATTACAAAACTCGATGGTCCAATTCTTCACTTCCTTTACAGCCGCATTGACGATGAGCTTGGTGTAGTCAGTTGGTGTGTTGAAGCCCATCATGAAACAGTCTTGTTCAGTTACATGCAACTGAGCTATCTTCTCATTAAACAGCACTCCCATGTTGGTACCATCAAGCTTGTCAGCCGAATCTTCCTCTTGGACCTTCTTTTCTTCTTTTTCCCCTTTAGCTGCCTCTTTCCCTTCTGTATCAGACAACTGATGGTCGAAAAAGATCTCTAACCTTGGTAGCCTTTGATTGATTTCTTCATCGATCCATGGTTCTGGAAAGCCACAATACTTGAAATCTTTCCCTTCCTTGACAAAGTACCCATTGAGCATTCCAAAATATTTAGCCTTTTGTCCCTTTTTAGGCCCTTCCAAATCTTCTTCCGTTGGCTCGTATCCAAGACCAAAACGGCGAGAAGCTAGCAATACCTGAACAGGTTCGGGGATTCCTTGCTATTTACGCCCTAGTCCTATGCCCATAAAGTAAGACAATTGTCTCATCGTTGTGATAGCCCTTGGGTTGATGTACCTTTCCTCCCATTCATTAGCATTTGGACAGCCTGTGGTTCATCAAATCAAAAACCACTGAGCGAAACATCATCTTCACTATGCTGAATTTCCAACATAGTTGAGCCCTCTACTCCTGTTAGGGGATGAATGTTGTCATCTCCGTGAATAGTTAGAACTATCCCATTTCTTATCAGCTTCAGTTTTTGATGGAGAGTCGATGGTACAGCCTGAACACTTAGGTCATGCAACTAGGGTTTACCCAACAACAAGTTGAAAGATGCTGGTACATCTAGTACATGGAACTTGACCGATATTTCCAAGGGCCCTACTGATATTGCAAACAATACAAGTCCCAGTACGTCCGTCCTCATTTTGTCATATGCCTGGACTCTTTGATTGCTTAGTATGAAGTGCTCCGTCTTTAGTCCCAAACAGAGTGCTATTTTGAGCGAACATACATTTAATGCAGACCTGTTATCGATAAGAGTCACATGGACCCATTTGTCCAGGCAGTTAATAGTAATATGCAGTGGTTTGTTGTGATTCCTTCCCCTTGCAGGCAGATCTTTATAGGAAAAAGAAATTATTTTTGGTTCTACCGCCGGCAAAATAAGTCTAATCAGTTGCTCCGGGGTGGCCTCTATCGAAATGCTGGCATTATTCAGGATCTTTAGCACAACTTGTTTGTGTTTATGCGAGGCCATCAGTGGCCCCAAAATGCTGATGTTAGCTTGCGTCTTCTTAACTGCTTCAGCACTGCATCATCCTCTTCTTCATGTTCTTTTTCCTTTCCTTTTCCACTTGGTTTTCCCTTTTCTAACTGGGTTGGCTTGAAATACCGGCCACTTCTAGTTAAATATTCTATCCCCTCCTTGGGATCCCATAATCCCATTATTATGTTGCTGGTCTATCGTACCTTGTTCACAAGTGGAGGGCTTTCGAATGCCTACAAATCGCCTAAATCGTCAATTGCTATTCTTCCTCTTCTCTTCTCATAATCTTCGATGGTCCATGTAATATCAATTTCTTCCCATATGTCCTCATTGATAAAGTCCACCTACTATTCCCGAGCAGCCCAAAAATCGGTCCACTCTGTTCTATCCGATTTCAGCACAACCCTTACCAGCCAATAGGACTGCAACTCGTCAATATATATCTCCTCCTCAAAAAGTTGGGGGAGAGTGATGCCATTAAGCACGTGACAGAACCCATAGGGTCGGGCTGGAAAGTCCAATGGCCAGTCGTCATCCTCGTTATGCTCCTCCTCTTGAATTGCTACCTGATATCCTTCCCAGTCATTATTATTCCACTCCTCTATGACATCCCAGCCATTTTTGGTCATAATCAATGAACAAACTGCCTAATTTTTAGTAGCTAAAACATGAGAACATGGTAGGTATGTTGGACAGATATATCAGCTCTGGTCCTGTGGTTCCCGCAGAGACATAATTTACCCCAGCCTGCCTGACATGATTTGGCGGTGAGTTAGTCGTGATATTCGGCTTTGGGGTGGCAGATAGTGGCGGGATCACCTTGTTGTCGATGAGGTTCTAAATCTCATATCAGAGCCTTAAGCACTTATCAGTTAGGTGTCCGTGACCTTGGTGGAAGGCGCAGTATTGAGAAACATTAAACCTTAGTGGTAAGGGATCAGGTACGAGCATGGGGTTCAATGGCTTGATAAGCCCTTTCTCGACGAGTCGACTCAGGGCGGTGGATAATGGAGTGTTGAGGGGAGTGAACATCCTCCTTAGCTTCTGTTGCTATTGGCCATTGTCCGACTGTTGGGAATGGTTGGTTTGTTGGGTGAAAGAAGACGGGTTCAGTAGGTTTACCTCGTTCGAGCGAAACACGAGGTTGGTGGGTGGAAGTTTGGTTTTGGTTGCTTGTTGGGAATGTCCTCCTCGATTTCTGCGTAGGTTCGGCTTTCTCGATATTCTCAGACTGAATGTCGTCTTCAATCTGTACTCCAGCGTTAAATAACTGTTCAAAGGTAGAAAGTGGCTAAGTAATAAGATACCATTTTAGTGGACATTGTAGCTGTACTGACTGACAAAAGCCGTGGCTATATTCTCCCAAGTTCTAGTTTTGGTCACCGCCAAAGAAAGAAACCACCTTTGTGCAGCCCCAAAGAGTGACCGATGGAAAAGTTGGGTTTTGAGTTGATCATCAATTCCCATGGGGGAGAGAGTTCTAACGTACATCCTCAGATGAATTTGGGGGTCACTAGTACCATCAAATTTTACCATCTCTGGCATTTTAAATTTTTTAGATAATTTTTCATCAGGGAATAAGCACAAACTGCCTACATCCAACATGTACTCTTCTATTCGTTTAGCATTTCTCAACAGCTTCTCCATTTGATCGATCTTTTCTGCTAGTGCGGACTCCCTAGACTGGGCGGTGTTTTCTTCTTCTACCACCATCGGGCGGGGAACCTGAGGTGGCACAGCAACTTGCGGTACCTCCAGTCCTTAGTTATCGTCCCAAAAGTCTTTTTCGTTCTCATTTGTGTCATCCGGCTATCCATTCACAACAGGCATACGGGCCTAAATCGCCCAGATCTGCGCCTGACATTGGTTTTGAGCTTGGGTCTATTGCTCCATAGCTCTTTGTATCTCAGTAATAGCTCTCATCAGAGCTGTTAAGTTGACCTCATTCTTTGCCATTTCAGCTGGCTCAGTTGGCTGTTCAAATACCTTATAGAGTCTGCCCGTCACTAATCTTGCCAGACACGTGTCGACTGTGCTCTTCTCGGCTCAATGATCTAGACCAGAAGAAAACCTGGATCCCGAAAGCAAAATAACCAGCATCAAATATTTCCCAGTTAAGAACTCCGATGACAGATAGCAAATATCCCAGATATCCAAAATAGCAAACCAAAAGCAGATAATTACGGAAGCTATAACAATGCCCCTACCGGGCTCATATTGGCAGCATAACAACTGAACAGGTTTGACTAAACTCTGGTGAAGAAATGGGCAGTACTCTAGTAAGAAAATAAAACTAGGCTAGGAGGACTGGTTTAATCTAGAATTCTAAGAAAAAAATGGGCAGCATAACGATAAAAAACTAGCTCATGTGGGTATAACAAGGATCTGAAAAAAAATGAGCCTAAACAAAGGCGGGGGTACGACGGGACTACCCGCTGAGTTTAAGCATATCAATAAGCGGAGGAAAAGAAACTTACAAGGATTTCCCTAGTAACGGTGAGCGAACCGGGAATAGCCCAGCTTGAAAATCGTATGATCTTTGTTATGCGAATTGTAATTTGGAGAAACGTCCTCAGCGGCGGACTGAGCCCAAGTCCCCTGGAAAGGGGCGCCAGAGAGGGTGAGAGCCCCGTCGTGCTC
>JAUMHN010196857.1:0-21306 GCA_032360265.1 Heliamphora ciliata
GCTTCTTTTCGATACCCCCACTTGACACGAAATGTGTCGACACCAAATGAAACTTGTGTCGACACAAATCGTTATGCTTATAAAAGAGGCGTTGGTCCCCGAAACGTCATTTCGTTTCCCTCTCTAGGTGATCGAGGAAGTCCTAATACAAAGTCCATTGTGACATGCTCGCACTTACACTCTGATATAGGCAACGACTGTAGCAATCCTGCCGGTCTCTGATGTTCCGCCTTTACCAGCTGACAGGTGAGGAATCGGGAAACAAACTAGATCACATCTCGTTTCATTCTCGTCCAACAGAACTGACGACGTAAGTCATGGTACATCTTTGTGCCTTTAGGATGCATTGTAAGACGAGAATGATGACACTCACATAATAGATCAGCTCGGTATGACTTTGGCATAAACAATCTCCCAGCTAACCTCAAACTCTAATCAGAACCCACAATCTAGCCTATTGTATCCTCGTCACTAACGACGCGGTCTCGTATCATCTGAGTCTCCTGATCCGTCTACTGGACCTCTAGTACACATGCTATCAACGCTGCTTGAGTAACTACAGAAAACAAGGTGGCACCCGTCGCGATGTTCCTGAGGCACAAATCAAACTCCCCAACATCTGCAAGCATATCCCACTCACGTATAGCCATAGAAGCTAATGACCCGTGAGATCTCCTACTAAGCGCGTCTGCCACAACATTGGCCTTCCCTGGATGGTACTGCAAATCAAAATCATTATCCTCCAACAGCTCCATCCACCGCCGTTGGCGCAAGTTCGGGTCTTTCTGCGAAAACAAGTATTTTAAGCTCTTGTGATCAGAGAAAACCTCGAAATGCTCACCATACAGATAGTAACGCCATATCTTCAAGGCTAAGACCACAACTGCCAACTCCAAATCATGTGTCAGGTAGTTTTGCTCGTGCGTCTTCAACTGTCGAGAATCGTAGGCTACAACCTTACCCTCTTGCATCAAAACACATCCAAGACTGTCATGTGATGCATCACAGTACACCGTATACCCCAAGCCTCGCTCTGAAATGATCAACACTGGCAGACTAGTCAACCTCGTCTTCAGCTCCTGGAAAGCTGACTCACAGGATTCACTCCAAGCAAACACAACTCCCTTCTGCGTCAGATGAATCATCGGTGCAGCGAGTCTAGCAAAGTCCTTCACGAACCATCGGCAGTATCCTGCCAAACACAAAAAATTACGAATCTCAAAGACACTCTTCGGTCGCTTCCAATCGGTCGCTGCATCTGTCTTCGATGAATCCACAACTACCCTGTTTGTCGACACCACATGTCCCAAAAATCTCACCTCCGACATCCAGAATTTGCACTTCTCGTACTTCGCGTATAAGTGGTGCTCTCTCAAAGTCTGTAGTACGATCCGCACGTGATCCTCGTGCGCCTCTCTAGTGGGTGAATATATCAAAATATCATCCACAAACACCACTACAAAACTGTCCAGATAAGGATGGAAAATCTGGTTCATCAAACTCATGAACGTAGCAGGTGCATTCGTTAAACCGAACGGCATAACTAGAAACTCGTAGTGACCATAGCGAGTCTGGAAGGCGGTCTTCGCTATGTCCTCGTCCCTAATCCTCAACTGGTGGTATCCTGATCTCAAGTCAATCTTCGAGAAGCAGCTTGAACCCTTCAGCTGGTCGAACAAATCATCTATCCTCAGCAACGGGTACCTATTCTTCACTGTCACCTAATTTTGCTTCCTGTAGTCAATACACAAACGCAACGATCCGTCCTTCTTCTTCGTAAAAAGAGCAGGAGCTCCCAACGGCGAAGTACTTGGACGTATAAACCCTCTGTCTAGCAACTCTTGTAACTGCACCTTGAGTTCACGCAACTTAGTGGGTATAAAGCGATAGAATGGTATAGATATGGGAGCAGCTCCGGGAACTAGATCAATAGAGAACTCTACCTCTCAGCTCAGTGGCAACTCAAACAGATCAACAGGAAAGACATCAGGATAGTCGTACACCACCGGAGGTAACTCTCCTCGAACTCCAACCTCATCATCTAACATGAGAGCTGAGAAAAGGAAACCCAGGTTGCCCTGGTTCCGCACAACACCTAGCATAGACCTTAAACCCTCATCCCGATCTCCCACAAAACAAAAGCAATCTCCAGCCGGTGTATAAATCGTTACCCTCCGTCGACCGCATTCGATAAAGGCACGATAAGTGGTCAACCAATCCATCCCTAGGATGACATCAAACGCAGTCATATCTAGAATGATAAGGTCAAACTCTAAACAACGACCGGCGACCTCCAACACGTAGGATCTACAGACAAGACTCAACGTCACATCCCCACTCACAAGGGTCTTCACGCACATAGTACTACCCAACCAATCCATTTGCAACCCCAATGCAGATGTGAAAGCAGATGATATAAACGAATGTGATGCTCCAGTGTTGATAAGAGCACTGGCCCATGATCTGAAGACTAGAAGAGAACGTCTGATCACGAACGTGGTAGCGGCAGCATCGGGTACGACTGGTGCTTTGGATGAACTAGGATCTGTAAGAACATAAGCTCTGGCTAGCCCACTGCGATCCTGCACTGCCGACTGCCTGCCCGACTGCACTGAAGCTCCTCCCTCTACAAAATGGGACATCTTAGTTCTAGGCTGTGAATACATCAGTCTTCCCTGGCCTGATGGAACAGTTGGTGCTCCCGCTGTGCTCTGAATGCTCTCTCCTTGAGGACAGTTCCTCAGGATATGCCCAGACTGCCCACACTCAAAATAGACTGGTGGCCCTCTCCCGGGTGCCCGCGACTGTGACTGAGTCTCAGCAGGTGCTGCACTCCGACACTCTGTCGCAGGATGCCTCGGCTGCTGGCATCTATGAAAAACAATCTCCCTCAGATCTGACCTTCCTGTTGAGGCTACGGGATGAGTGGATGCAGAAAAATGTGGCAGATAAGACTCCATCGGATAAGAACTTGGACCAGATGTTCACTAACGCTTGTCCCTGCGTCCCCGGGACTGTGCACGTCCTCCGTCCTGTTATCCTCAACTATCTCTGTCTCGATGTGTCTCATTCAGAGTATCCTCCACCTTCATGGCGGTCTCCACTAACTCTGTAAAAACCTGCAGACTCAGTGCTGCCACTCTGTCTCGAATAGCGGGTCTCAAACCCCTCTCGAATCATTTTGCACAGAACTCGTTAGTAGGTACGATCTCCTGTGCAAACTGAGATAGGCTTGTAAACTCAGCCTCATACTCAATCACTGTCATCGTCCCATGCGTCAAAAATAGGAAGTCCTCTCTGTAGCGATCCCTTAGAGTCGCTAGAAAGTATTTCTCCAGAAATACCTTCGTGAATGCATCCAAAGTGCTTGCTACTGTGGTCTTGGCGAACTTCCACCACATATGAGCACTCCCTCTCAGCTGGAAGGTGGCACATATAACCCTCAGATCATCTTCCTCAATCTGAAGCGAATCTAGAATCCTAGTAACCTGCTCCAGCCACTCAGTGGCAACCGTGGGATTGGGATCCCCAGAAAAGGTAGGAGGGTCCAAACGGCGAAACTCACGCATCGCAACCGTCGCCCTCGGCTCGGGTATGGTCTCTCTCCCCCTAGAGGCCTCAGCCAGTTGTCGGATGGAGCCGACCATCTCACGCAATAGATCTCCCTCAACAACAGGTCCTTGGGGTGCATTAGCTTCCCCAACATCTGGGACTGGAACGTCCCTTCGGCCAGAACCACGACCACGGTCTCGACCTCGGCCTCGTCCTCCCCGCATGGACATAACTCTATACGAAAGCAACATAATAGGATAAGAATCCATACAAACCTACTTAGATTCCTTGCTAGAAATCACGTCCGCAAAATGCGTCTCTAACATGGCTCTCAAGTATGTGAATCTAAATGCCTGAAGGCAAGACTAATCAATCCTAAGGTCTAACCTCCATACCCACGTATACACAATCATCATGCTGAACAGGCTATCATGCTTATGTAAAAAAACTCTTGAACACATGCAATCAAGGACACATACATCCTCACAAGGTGATGTACCCTCTTTCCCATGGCTCATACGTATTCAAATCCAGAGCTCTGATACCAAGTTGTAACGCCCCAAACATCTGGGTCACGCGAAAGCCCACCAAAATACCCATTTAAGAAAATATGTTTCACAGTTGATAGTTAAATCAACATTTGGATGAAAGATTCCCACAGTTCAACTCTCATAAACTGAAAACATGCATCTCATACATGAATAAGCATATCGCCAAAAGGCGTACAAAACCAGCCTCAACAGGCGTCACATGTGTAAGTACATGTCTCAAAAAGAGAAAATTATAGCGAGTCTTCCATCACCTCTGCAACTAGGTCAACTCCTCATGCTCACCTAAAAAGGTTTTACAGCAAAATTCCACACCGTGAGTCGAAGCCCAATAGGAACAAGACAATAAAACTGTAAAGCAGGCTATGCAAATATACACACACAAGCTCAACCACGGGAGCCAAAAAGATTTTCCTTCCAAAATTACAAGTTTTTCGTCAGACTATCACGAGTCTCAAAAAGGTTTTATTTCATAATACCCCACATTTTCTATCCTTCAAACTATGCATATCATCCTAACAGATATCATACCGTAGTTAAGGAAAAGCTGTAAATAAAACAGTAAGCTCCACTCAGGCCACACAGCCGAGGAGAAAAGATGTAAATGAAATCCTATGTACCGACTCTGTCATACAGACAAAGGTAACAACTGTAGACTCCTGCCCATTACCCTAGTCCTGAATCACTGAAGGCCTGCCCATTACTCTATACGGAGTTACAACAACAACACCATTCACGGAGGCAACCGACTTCTTTACGGATTTCCCTGATCGATGGGAAAGCACCCAAATCACGTACTTGTTTCTTTACGATTTGCCACGACCGATGGACGAAATATAACCAAACCACGTTTACAGGGATTAACCCGAGGGACCGTAGCGAACCCACTCTGCGCACGCTTTTTTACTTACACCAAGGAGAAATAGAAGCCCAACTCAAATCACACTCTGTCACGGTACATCTATGGATAACATTTAAAAACCCACCGGAGCTCAATTACGAAACCCATAAAGTAGTTTATACACCACATGTATAAAAGAGATCCATCAAAATAGAGATCTAAAACCATTTTTAACAAAACGTGTAAAAAGGTGAGACTCAACCCCGCGGGTTAGCTCCAAACCTCCGAAAAGACGTTTTTCACCCGATTTCATAAAACACCTCGTTTTTAAACCTCTTTTTGAAAACTACGGATACCACGTACCCGAAACATGCATACAACCGAGAAAAGTCATAAAAACCCACTTCTATGCAAAAACTACGGTTTAAGACATGTAAACAACATTTCACGCATATCTACCCGATGAAAGCCAGTATAACTACATATAACACCCTCATAATAGTAGTAGGTCTAGAATCCTACCTCGGAGAGGCAAGAACTCAACTTATCAAAACTGAACGGCGTCAGAATGAGAATCCGACTGGATGTATGCGAAGCCCTCGGCCCCGATAGCAAGGATCCACGAAGGAATCAACAACAAACCAAGCCCCGGGCCCTCCAAACTAGAGAGAAGGAGGAGAAAAGTGATTTCTTAGGCCTGAAGAAAGGTTCTTGTCTCAAAAAACACGCCACTGGAACTTTTATAGAAAACCAAAAAGTGCACTGTTCAGTCGACCGAACTCCAGATTTACGGTTCAGTCGACCGAACTGAACCCCCTAGTCGACTGAACTCCACAGCAGAGGCGTACTGGAATTTGCTACTGTTTTTCAAGCCAAAAACCAACCCAACCCACTTTATCTATTGCCCTCAAAGCCTCAAAAGAAAGCTTCAGTGATGAAGAAAATGAAGAAATCAATGACGATGATATGGCTCTTATCACAAGAAGATTCAGCAAATTCCTCAAACGAGACAAAAGGCTTTCAAGAAGATTCTGAGGTACAAAATTTGACAAAGGAGACGCAAGCAAATGAGACCTCAAGAAGGAACCACTCACTTGCTACAACTACAACAAAACTGAGCACATCTGGCCTGAATGTCCTTTACTCAAAAAGGACTCAAAGAAGAAAAAGAAGGCCATGAAAGCAGCCACATGGGATGACTTCGATTCAAACGAATCAAGTAATAGTTCAAGCGACGAAGAAATGGCAAACTTCTGCTTAATGGCGAATATAGACGAAGAGGTAAATTCTCGTTCAAATTCTTATAATTCATCTAGCTATTCTTATTCTATGCCATCATACGATAATCTTAAAAATAAAATTTTTAATTTACATAAAAATCTCTTGAAATTGAAAAAAAAAATTTAATTAAAAAATGAAAATAAAAGCTTTTCTAAAGAAATTGAGGACTTGAAACTCTCAAATAAAAATGCAAAAATTGAAAAAGAAAACATTTCCAAGGAGCATGATTTAAAAGTTGAAACATTGAAAAAAGAAAATCTCATTCTAAGAGTCAAATTTGATAGATTAACAAAAATTTTTGAAAATGAGATTTCAAATTTAATCAAAGAAAATGATAGGTTAAGAAAAGATGTTATAAACTGGAAATGTAAAAATATTGAAAATGATATTTCCTATGAATTAAAAAGAAAAGTAGAAGATTACTAAAAAATTATCTATAAATTTACAAATGGAAAAGAAAATTTTAAAAAATTTTTGGGAGCACAAAGAAGATTATTGAATAAAGAAGGAATATGTTATAATTGAGAAGTTAAACTTAAATCCAAAAATTATTTTGTGAAAGAATCAAAAAGTTTTTCAAACACATTTTCTAAAAATGTTTTTGAGAATGTAACTTGCTTTCAATGCAAAAGAAAATGTCATGTTAAATTTGATTGCCTACTAAAAATAAATAATAGGGTCACAAAAATAGTTTAGAAAATAAAAGAGACTAATCCTATAGGACCCACAAAGATTTGACTACCAAAGAAAATCACTTATATTGTTTTGTAGGTATGCTTGAGATCCTCATCATAAAAAAAAAGATGGTATTTGGATAGTGGATGCTCAAGACATATGACGGGCGACAAGACGAAATTCTTAACCTTAACACCTAAAGATGGAGGTCATGTAACATTTGAAGACAACGCAAGAGGTAAAATTATTGGTGTGGGTAAGGTAGGTAAGGACTCTTTCCTATCTATTAATAACGTACTACTTGTTGATGGTCTCAAGCATAATCTCCTTAGTATTAGTCAATTATGTGATAAAGGCTATAGTGTAAAATTTTTGCATGATACATGTGTTGTTGAAAACAAAGAAAATAATAAAGTTCTATTTGTTGCAAAGAGATTTTAAAATGTTTACACTATTGATTTTGAAAATCTACATTCTCAAAATGTTACATATTTTTCTGCTGTAAATAAAACTAGTTGGTTATGGCATAGGAGGCTAGGTTATGCGAGCATGGATCTCCTATCCAAACTTGTTAAGAAAGATTTGGTCAAAGCCTTACCTAAGACTAAATTCATCGAAGATAAGGTTTGTGATGCTTGGCAATTTAGTAAGCAAGCCAAAACTAGTTTAAAAAAAAAACAAGAAATTTCTACAAATAGGCCTTTACAATTACTTCATCTTGATTTATTTGGTCCTATGAAACCCCATAGTCTTGGAGGAAAAGCATATTGTTTCGTTATTGTTCATGATTTTTCACAATATACATGGGTTTTATTTCTTACAACAAAAGATGAAGTATGTCATGTGTTGGCTAAACTTTGTAAGAAAATTCAAAATGAAAAGGGCTATTCTATTCTACACATTCATAGTGATAGATGAGGAGAATTTAAAAACAAAGATGTTGAAAATTTTTGTGACCAAAATGGTATTTCTCACAATTTTTCTGCACCTTGAACTCCTCAACAAAATGGGGTTGTTGAGAGAAAAAATCAATCTTTACAAGAAATGGCACGTACTATGTTAAATGAACACAATATTCCTAAATATTTTTGGGCCGAGGTAGTTAATACTGCTTGCGATGTAATGAACTAAATTTTCATAAGATATCATTTAAATAAAACTTCTTATGAGCTATGGAATGGTAGAAAGCCTAACATTTCTTACTTTCATGTTTTTGGATGTAAATGTTTCATTTTAAATGACAAAGATGAATTGGAAAAATTTGATTCTAAATCTGATGAAGGAATATTTCTTGGGTATGCTACTAATAGCAAAGCTTATAGAGTATATAACAAAAGAACTATGACATTAGTTGAGTCTATTCATATTACCTTTGATGAAGCTAACCAGTTTTCTTCTAAGATTCCAGTTGATGATGATTTAGACATTAATAAAGGAATGGAAGAAATGAAAATCAAGGAGGACGAAGGTAAAAGCAACAAAGTTGACGATGAACATATAGACCTATCAAAAGAATGGAAAACAGTGAAGGATCATCCTATGGATCAAATTATAGGTGAACCTTCGCGAGGTGTAAGTACTTGATCTTCATTAAAAAATATTTGTGAATATACTGCATTTCTTTCACAAGAAGAACCTAAAAATATAAATGAAGCTTTAGAAAATGAATCTTGGGTAATGACTATGCAAGACGAATTAAATCAATTTAAAAGAAATAAAGTTCGGAATTTAGTTCCTAGGCCTAAAGATAATACAATCATTGGAACTAAATGGGTTTTTAGAAATAAAAAGGATGAAAATGGTATTGTTGTCCGAAACAAGGTTAGGTTAGTCGCACAAGGATATAATCAAGAAGAAGGAATTGATTTTGAAGAAACATACGCACCTGTAGCTAGGATGGAAGCCATTCGCATGTTATTAGCATATGCATCATATAAGAACTTTAAACTTTTTCAAATGGATGTAAAAAGTGCGTTCTTAAATGGTTTTATAAATGAGGAAGTGTATGTTGAACAACCACCTGGTTTTGAAGATTATGATTATCCAAACCATGTATTTAAATTAACAAAAGCATTATATGGTTTAAAACAAGCTCCTCGAGCTTGGTATGAAAGACTAAGTAACTTCTTGTTAGAAAATGGCTTTACAAGAGAAAAATAGACACAACTTTATTTACTAAGACTAACAAAGAAGACATGCTTATTGTATAAATATACGTAGATGATATTATATTTGGTGCTACTAATGAGATTTTGTGTAAAGAATTTTCTATTTGCATGCAAAAAGGAGTTTGAGATGAGCATGATGGGAGAGCTCACATTCTTTCTTGGACTCCAAATCAAGCAAGCAAAGAATGGAACCTTCATCAACCAAACAAAGTACGTACATGAGCTGCTCAAGCGCTTACAAATGGAAAATGAAAAAGTTTTGGGTACTCCAATGAGTCCCTCAACTAAACTTAACAAAGACGAGCAAGGAAAATTGGTAGACACTAAGCTCTACCGAGGTATGATTGATAGTTTACTTTATTTAACTGCAAGTAGGCCTGACATAATGTTTAGTATTGTATGTGTGCACATTATCAAGCTTGTCCTAAAGAATCACACCTAATAGCTGTAAAAAGAATATTAAGATATTTGGTTGGCACAATAGATATAGGCTTATGGTATCCAAAATTTACATCTTTTGAAATGATAAGTTATTCTGATGCGGACTTTGCTGGTTGCACAATTGACCGTAAAAGCACTAGTGGCACATGTCATTTCTTAGGAAAATCACTTGTCTCTTGGTTTTCAAAGAAACAAAATTTTGTAGCTTTATCTACCGCTGAAGCCGAATGTCAGGCCCCAAACTCTGGGCCACGTGAAACACTCATAAACAACAAACCGCAACACCCAGCCCGAGAACATACTCTCAAAATAAACCATACATGCATTGTATATAAACACCAAACGGCAACATTACACGGCTCCAACGCCCGAAAAACATATTATAGCATACATATAATGAAAGTACAAAAGGGTAGACTACGGCTCTTCCACCTCTCCCGCACCTCCTGATCAACCTGCGTGACCGGTACCTAAAGAAAATCAAAATCCCACACCGTGAGCCAAAGTTCAGCAAATTCTAAACAACACATGCAATATAAGCTAAACATGCTAAGAAAACGAGGTGCAGTTTTTGATCTCTTTCATGCCATTAAAACAGTTTGAAACAGTTTTAGATCACGACTCACCAGAGCTAGAAAACAATTTTCACATGCAATGGGAAAGCGAGGATAAAAACTATTTTCGACTCATTAAAGCCTTGAAAACGATTCCAGTATTACAACTCTCGTAGGCCATTAATACAGTTTTTAAGAAAATTGGTATGTCTGTCCCAATATGCAGTACATGCAATCTATGAATCTTCTCGGACTTTCACCGAAGGACCACTACCCCAACTAATACATCTTCTCGAACTTTAACCGAAGGACTACCGCAGCCCCAATCCCACACACACTGGCTTTCGCAGCCTACCTCATACACCGGCTTCGCAGCCTACCTCATACACCCACACACACACACACGTGCATCATCAACCAGGATTTACATCTATTGGTCACAGATTCATCTAATCTATTTCATACACATATGCAAACTTAAACCAGGATTTAAAGTATATAACCATGTATCAACACGACGTTCCACGAACCACGTCACATGCCTATAAAACTTTAAGTTTTAAAGCATAAATAAACCACGTTACACATAACGATATCACCTTATGTAATTCACTTACATATTCTGTACAAAAATAAACAGTTATAAATGCACATAACCATGTATAACAATACATCACGACGCCACCCGCTGAAACAAACCGGCATCCACTGATAGGGACAACCATGCCTAACCCAAAGGCCAACACCAACCCCTCAAACCATGAGGATACAAACACCACCTTTCTCCTCGAAAGGATCAAGGGCCCAGACACACCTCATATCCAACCACGAACCCCCACGTCGGGCACATAACCAGCACTCACACAACCGTGCCACAAAACCTAAAACCAACCATGCACGTTACACCCGAGGACGGCATCACACAAACACCCGAGGACGACATCACACAAACACCCGAGGTCACCACACGACCCCCGAAACCATAACACCACCAATCGAACCCCAAAAAGGGACCCAAAGGTATTTGAATCAACTAATTCCCATAAATTAATCAATTGAATACCAAAGGACACCAATTGGAAACCAAAACCCAACCACCGAACCATCAACACACAGCCTAGGACTTTAGTCGACCGAACCCCAACCTTCAATCGACTGAACACCCTACTGGAATCTCACAAAATGCCAAAACACACGGTTCAGTCGACCGATCCCCACGGTCCAGTCGATCGAACCCAAGATCCAAGCATTAATCGACTGAACCCCATGGTTCAGTCGACCGAACCTAGGCGGAACTTGATTATGAGCTACGGGTTTCTACATCTAAACCCCAAATCGAAGCCTCCGAACACCGGTCTAACACCCACAAACATCCACACGCCTAGGTCAAACACCGAGACCTCAAAAGAAACTCTCGATACCCGATTTCATCCATAAAACCAACAAAAACAGGTTTTAAACCCAAAAATCCAACTTTGAAATAAATCTAGATCTAAAGCAGTCTAACCGTTAAAAACACCCACGTTTATCCATAGCACCCTTATACAGTAGTAGGGTTTAGAATCCTACATCGGCGAGTTAAAAACTCGATGCCTCGAACCACATGCAAAATCGAGCTTTGTCAAAATTGAAATCTGACCGGATGGTTACGTAGCCCACCGTGCCAAAAGAAAGGATCCGCTATTGGATCATTAAAAATTGACTCCCGAGCCCCCGAGAACTTAGAGAGAAGGCAGAGAGAAAACAGGAAGCTTACTGGAGAAGTTTTAGAAAATATCTTTATGAAAATATCTAACTCTAGATATTTATAGGCCTCCAAAATATTTTTTTTTGAATTTTTGAAATTCACGCCGTAACACCCCACGGCCCCGGGAACTTGCCCCACATGCATATCTAACCTCGATCATGCATCTAAACTCGTGAAAACATGCAGCGATGAAAACACCAAACGCGGGTCGAAAAATACCGAAAAAGAAAACGGGTTAGGGTCTCACACCGAATATGTGGCGCGGGTAGTTATTGTGCACAAATTTTATATATGAAACAACAACTTAATGATTTTAAGTTAAAATACGATATTGTGCCAATTAAGTGTGATAACACAAGTACAATAAATATCTCCAAAAATCCAATTTTGCATTCACGAACAAAACATATTGAAATAAGACATCATTTTCTTCGTGATCATGTTCAGAAAGGAGATATATTTTTGGAATTTGTGAGTACTAGTGAACAATGGGCGGATATCTTTACTAAACCCCTTAATGAAGATCATTTCATTATAATTAGACGAGAATTGGGCTTAATGCATGTTCGTGAGGTTGTATGAAGATTCTTTTATTATGCGCATAATGTTAAAACATTTTTAAGAACTCTTGCAATTTGAAAGAAAACCAGAATTCTGAAAAATCACAGTTCAGTCGACTGAGGCCCATATTCCAGTCGACCGAACTAATTTTTCTAAGTTCAGTCGACCGAACGTTCAGGGTTTTCAAAAAACAGAAAAGCTGAACTGCATTTATTCTCTGTTTTCTCATTTTATATCTCTCGATTTCTCTCCTAGGGTACGAACACATTGGCTTTTGGTCTTTAAAAGGGTTTTCAACTAAAACCCCTATTTCATTTCCACCATTCAACCTCTCTAAACCCTACATTCCTTTCTCTCAAATCCCTCACTCATGGCACTTAGTGTTAGAGGAGGAAAGGGTAAATCCATTGCTAGAGATGATTTAACCGGTGAGAATGACCAATGGTTCAACTCGAGCAAAGCCGAAATCCTCTACAAGCTTCATCTCTAATCTCTAGATCCTATCTTTGGTAAGATTATTAACATGAGATTCTTGGATTCATAGTTTCCTCGTGTCTTACGTCTTTTCAGTAGAATGGGTTGGGGCCTTATGTTTTCTATCAACCAAAGGGTGTGTATCCTCAAATTACCTGGCTATTTTATGCAAATCTTTCTCAAGAACTTTCCCCAAATCCAAATGATCGTTACATTCACTTCACCACTTATCTTTATGGAAAAACTTATAAATTTTCCGATAAGGACATAACCACTCTTTTTGGAATGGGAAGAGGAGATTTTAGATGTCCACAAATTTCATCTCAATCATGGATCTTGGCTCACGATTTCTCTACTGAAATATTTTTACCCATGGTCATGACTGAACCCCCAATTTTTCATCTCATCATTACATGCAATATATTGCCTCGTAGTGGATCTCGCACCTACATTTCTTATCTTGACTGCATTATATTATGGTGCATTTACAAATAAATACGCCTTGACCTTCCATCTCTCATATGCCAATGGATGCTTGCCAAAGAAAGCTCAAAACGCCATATTCTTCCACATAGAGGTTTTCTCACACCTCTTTTTGAGTCATTTGGCTTTTTTCCATCTCCTTCTAATTTTCTTCCACAAAAAAATTTTGATTTTTTAACCGCCACCACTGTAAAACAAATGGGTTATAAACTTCAAAGTGGTCAGTGGGTACCCAAAATCCAAAGGCAAGCACCTCAAGTCGTTCAAGATAGTGATGAGGAAGCTGAGGCTGCTGCCTATGATGCTGATGCTCCACCTACTTCTCCTTTAGCACCGCCACCTGCTCCTACCACCACTGCTGATGATGCTCCTGTCACACGCTCCTTCTTAAAGAAACTGGTTAACTCTTTCTCCAAGCGTGTTGTTAAATATCCAATTCACCCGCCTCTTGGGATCACACGCATACTATCACACCCTTGCTACTGCCTCCACCAGCTCTGTGAACACACGAAGTCCCATCGCGACCACACACTCCCTGATCGTCGGCCTCAAGCCCCGCTTAAACCTCATAGATTGCAGCTCATATGTGCTCACCAACTTCGGTGTAAATCGGGATAAACATGCAAACCTAGCCTCATACTGCACGACATCCATGGCCCCCTAGGTAAGAGTGTAGAACACCTCCCTATACAAGTCCCTCTTCGATGCCGGGAAGTATTTCTCCAGAAACACACCCGTAAACACTGCCCATGTGACTCCCATAGTCGTCTTGGCATATCTCCACCACTGATGAGCAGCGTCCCTCAACTGAAAGGTGGCGAATGAAACCCGCAACTCATCCTCCACGATCTGCAACGTGTCGAGGATCCGCGTCACCAGCTCCAACCACTCAGTTGCCACAATAGGATCAGGATCTCCGGCACAGGTAGGTGGATCCATGCGCCTAAACTCCCGCATCGGCACTGTAACCCTTTCCTCAGGCACTCTCTCCCTAACAGCCTCACCTCTAGAGGTCTCAACCAGCTGCTGGATAGAGCCAACCAGCACATGCAACAACTCCGTTGCGTCCATCGGTCCGAGGGGAGCATTGGCATCTCCAGCATCAGGGATAGGAATATCCCCTTGGCCAACTGCACGGCCACAGCCTTGACCACGGCCTCACCCTCTCATCGCCGACATCACGTCTATATGAAAGCAAAACAATACATAAGACGCAACACATCGCATGAACATAAACGCTAAACATCTAGCATGCTAACACATAGCCACATAGGTTCATGCTAAACAACCACACATACGAGGAGAACCAACAAGAATGACGCATCAATCTGGATAACCTACTCAGATTCCCTACTAGAAATCACGTAAGCTAAACGCGTTTCTAACTTGGCTCCCAAGTTTGTTAATCCAAATGCCCAAAGGCAGGGCTAATCAATCCCGGGCCCAACTTCCATGCTCACTTATACACACATCCTCATGCCCAACATGCTAACACGTACATGTTATGAAAGCATCTAAACACATGCAGTCAAGCACATGCAATCAACCTCACACGGTGATGCAACCTCTTTTCACGGCTCTTAAGTATTCGAACCCAGAGCTCTAATACCAAGCTGTCACGCCCCAAACTCTGGGCCACGTGAAACACCTAGCCCGAGAATGCACTCTAGAAAAAATATACATGCATTGTATATAAACGCCAAACGGCATACATTACAAGGCTCCAACGCCGAGAAACATGTATTAAGCATACATGATACAGATAGAAACAAAAAGAAAGACAATAACTCCTCCACCTCTCCAGCACCTCCAGATCGACCTACGCGACCGGTACCTGAAGAAAAGCAAATCCCACACCGTGAGCCAAAGCTCAGCAAAAACTAAACAGGCATGCAGTATATACGAAACATGCTAGGAAATCGAAGTGCAGGTTTAGACTCTATTTCAAGCCTTGAAAACAGTTTGAAAATGATTTTAGATCATGACTCACAAGGGCCATTAAAATAATTTTCACAAGCAATGGGAAAGCGAGGATAAAAACCAATTTTTGACTCATCAGAGCCTTGAAAACGATTCCAGTATTACGACTCTCGCAGGCCATTAATACATTTTTAAGAAAATTGGTCTATCCGTCCCAATATACAATACATGCAATCCATATACATATAGTAGTATGCCACACAGGCAAAGATCGACTCCTACGAGCCACGAATGTAACACACACATAATTAAACCGACTCTCCCCTAAGCCCACAACGTTTACACAAACATCGACTCTCTTTCGAGCCCTAACCACAGATCGATCACATACAATTCACATATCTTCTCAGACTTTCATCGAAGGACCACAGCCCCCAACTTTGCAACGCACACAACCCGTGCAACACACACAACGCACGTAACTCGTGCAACACACACATCTTCACGGACTTTCACTGTAGGACCAATATCCACCTTCAACACAAATCTTCACGGACTTTCACCGAAGGACCACTATCCGCCCTAACTAGCCTCGTTGACCAGAGCCAACAGATATCTTCACGAACTTTCACCGTAGGACCATTATTCGCCCTTCATATGCAACTTTACGAACTTTCACCATGGAGTTATTATTCTCTCTCCATATATGCAATGCAACACATGTATATAACATGACCGTTCACGATCACAAGGACTACATAGGACCACATTCCCGTCCTACAACATACGAGAATAAAACTAATCATAGCTCTATAAATAGAAGATCACGTATGACCACGACGTTTCACATACGACGCCAAAACCAGGTAATCCACCCACATATTTCGTACATAAAAAAACTAGAGTTATAAATGCACATAACCAGTTATAAACGCATATAGCCATATAACCTCACAGCATGACGCCACCCGTCACAAAATTCGACATGACATCACATGTCACACATCCGCCATTCGATACCCGAACGATCCATCCACAAACTGGGACCCATCTACACACCGGGACAACCAACGCCTAACCCAGAGATCGACACCCAGACCTCCCTCAGACCGATTCTTACCAGAACCAATCCTTAAAACCGTACCACGAACCTACACGTCCCGAACATAACCAACATGCACACAACCGAGCCACAACTCTCAAGATCTAACCATGCACGTCAACCAAAGGACAGCACCTAAACAAAACACCCGAGGCCACAACACGACTCCCAAGCCACCACACGACCAACCAAACCCCAAAAGGACCCCACAGGTATTTGAATCGACTAATCCCATAATTTAATCAATTGAATACCATAGGACGCCAATCGAAAACCAAAACCCAACCACCGAACCATCATCACACTGCCTAGAAGTTCAGTCGACTGACCCAAGCCCCCAGTTGACTGAAAAACACACTAGAAAACCACCAAAATGCCTCAACACACTGTTCAGTTGACTGAACCTACGAGTTCAGTTGACTGAACAATCCCAAAAATTACTTTTAAGCAACGGGTTCCACCTCCAAACCCTAAATCGAAGCCTCTGAACTCCCACACAACACTCTCGGACATACACACATCCAAACCCAACACCAAAACCTCATAAGAAAACTCTCAAAACACGATTCCACCCACCGAAATCGCCGAAACACGATTTTAAACCCAAAACCCAACTTTTATAGAAAATCATATCTACAGTTATCCGACCGATAAAAATACACCCGATTACACATAGCATCCTTATAAAACATACTGGATTAGAATCCTACCTCAGTGAGTTTAAAACTCGATGTCTCGATCCTCGTGCAAATTCGAGCCTCACCAGAATGGAATTTGGTCTGGATGAACGCGTAGACCACGACGTCGAAAGCAAGGATCCGCTATTAGATCATTGAAAATCAAACCCCGACCCCCCAAGAACTTAGAGAGAAGGCAAAGAGAAAATAGGAAGCTTGTTAGAGAAGTTTCAAAAAATATCTTTTGAAAATATCTAACTCCAGCTATTTATAGGCCTCCAAAATATTTTATTTTTTTTGAAATTTTGAAATTTGGGCCACAACAGCCCACGGCCCCGGGAACCTATTCCACATGCATATCTAAGCCCGATCATGCATCAAAAGCAATAAAAACGTGCTCAAACAAAAACACATAACGCGCGTTCGAAAATGCCAAGAAAAGAAAATGGGTCAGGGTCTCATACTGCCCTTGACTGACTTTCGGGTGACATATCTGAGGTCAAATTCTGATAACAATAGTAACCATTGAACCAACCTTCCTGTTAGTGACGGCTTCTCAAATAAGTACTTCAATGGGTCCATCCGGGAGATGATATTTACTGTGAAAGACAGCATGTATGCTTTAGTTTTCGGGAAGCCCAAACCAAAGCCCAGCATGTCTTTTCCAGTGGTATGTATCGTATTTTTAACCCTATCATCTTTTTGCTCAAGTAGTAGACATCATTTTCGATTCTAGTTTCACCTTCTTGTGCCAACATACATCCCATAGCTGAATCAGTCACTGATAAATTGAGGATCAGTGGCCTATTAGGTTCGGGAGGAGCTAAAATAGATGGATTTTGTAGGTACTGTCGTACGACATCAAAGGCGTCTTGGCATTTTTGATCCCATTCGAACTCAACTCTTTTTTCTTCAGCAGACGAAAGAGCTACTCACAGGTAGTTGTCAGTTTTGCGATGAATCGACTGATAAACTGTATCTTACCTCAAAAGCCCTTGACTTCTCGCTTGGTTTTCAGAGGAGGCATTTCCAAAATTTCTTTGATCTTTGAAGGATCGACTTTAATTCCTTGTTGAGTGATCATAAATTCGAGCATCTTTTTGGCGATAATCTCGAAGGCACACTTTTGTGGGTTGAGTCGAATCTTGTACTTTCGAATCCTTTCAAAGAACTTTTGCAGTGCTACAATGTGACCATTCCGATCCTTGGACATGACTATCATATCGTCCACGTACACTTCGACCTCCTTATATATCATATCATGCACTAAAGTAGTGGCAGCCCTCTAATAGGTTGCCTTTGCATTCTTCAAACCAAACGGTATCGCACGATAACAATAGGTGCCCCAAGGTGTGGTGAATGTCGTCTTTTTTCTGTCCTCGGGATCCATCAGAATCTGGTTATACCCAGAAAAGCCATCCATGAATGATAACAAGGCATACCCTGCTGTACTGTCAACCAAGACATCGATGTGCGGCAGTGAAAAATTGTCTTTTGAGCTAGTCTTGTTGAGATCCCAAAAATCCACGCAGACTCGGATACGACCGTCCTTCTTTAAAACTGGCACAATGTTGTCTATCCATTTCGGATACTCAGTTACCATTAAGAATCTAGCATTGATTTGTTTGGCCACTTCTCTTTAATCTTTAGAGCCCATTCTGGTCGGATCTGTCTTAATTTTTGTTTGACTTGCTTAGCATCAGGGTATAAGGGGATATGGTGTTGGACAATATCGAAATCAATTCTGGGCATATCCTCGTAAGTCCATGCAAATACATCCTTGAATTTTTTTGATAAAGTTATTAAGTGTTCACGTTCAACTAAGGATAAAAAAGAACCAATTTGTACATTTTGTGGGTTAGTTTCATTACCCAGATTTATTGACAAATTTTTTTTAATTATTGGTTAGGCACGCATTTTTTCTTCTCTTTTTATTAAAAATTTTATTTCTTCGGGGACATTCCCGTCGAATTCAAGATCGTCAAAAAGCGTATGAAATAAATCAAACAAAGCAGAGTAACCAAAAATTTCATTCATTTCATTGAAGGAAGACAGAATTACAAACTCAAAAGCATAAATAGGAGGAGGTGCACAAATAGACGTGCCCTCAACCACAGATTCCGACTTAGACTCATACTCATAACAGACCACATGCACATTACAGAACTCTAAGGTCCAGTTCTTCACTTCCTTTGCAGTCGCATCAACAATGAGCTTGGTGCAGTCGGTTGGAGCGCTGAAGCCCATCATGAAACAGTCTAGGTCAGTTACGTGTAGCTGCGCCATCTTTTCATTGAACAACTCTCCCATGTCGATTTCATCAAGCTTTTCCGCCCAATCTTCCTCTTGGATCTTCTTTCATTCCTCTTCTCCTTTCATTGTTTCCTCTTCTTTCGTGTCGGATAGTTGATGGCCAAAAAAGATCTCAAGCCCTAGCAACTTCTGGTCAGTTTCTTCGCCAATCCATGGCTCTAGGACGCCACAGTATGGGAAGTCTTCTCCTTCTTTGACAAAATACCTATTAAGTATTCCCAAATAGTTGGCCTTCTGCCCCCTTGTAGGCCCCTCCAAATCTTCTCCCATCGGTTTGTATCTATGATCGAAACGGCGAGAAGTCGACAATACCTGGACAGGTTTGGGAATTCCTTGCTGCTTGCGCCCTAGCCCCATGCCTGGAAAGTAGGACATTTGTCTCATCATTGTAATTGCTCTCGGGTTGATGTACATCTCTTCTTCATTCAATAGCATTTGCACAGCCTGCGCTTCGTCGAATCAAAAGCCACTTAGCGACACATCCCCTTCGCCATGCTGAACCTCCAAGAGAGTCGAGCCTTCTCCTCTTGGGAGTTGGATGCTGTCTTCTCCATGGATGGTCAAAACTGCCCCATTCTTTATTAGTTTCAACTTTTGGTGAAGAGTCGATGGCACTGCTTGGATGTTCGAGTCATGCAGCCATGGCCTGCCTAGCAACAGTTTGAAAGAGACCAGTATGTCCAGTACGTAAAACTCAACCGATGTCTCTAGCAGCCCTACTGATAATGTGAACTGGACCCCTTGATTACTAGGTGTGAAATGCTTCGGCTTTAGTCCCAAGCAAATTGCTGTTCTAAGCGGACAAACATTTAATGCTGACCTGTTATCAATAATAGTCACCGGGACCCACTTTTCCAAGCATTTAATGGTTATATGCAGGGGTTTGTTATAATTCTTTCCTTCCACTCACAGATCCTTATCAGAAAAGGAAATGACTTTTGGCTCTACAGCTGGCAGAATGAGTCCAACAAGCTACTCTAGGGTCGCATCTATCGAAACACTGGCTTTGTTCAGGACCTTCAGTACAGCTTGCTTATGTTTATGTGAGGCCATCAGTAAGCCCCAAATGTTGACATTAGCCTGTGTCTTTTTAAGTTGCTTCAGTACAGCGTCATCCTTTTCTTCTTGTTCATTCTTTTTTCATTTCCCGCTTGACTGCCCTTTTTCCAACTGAGTCAGTTTGAAATGCCGTCTACTCCTGGTTAGATGTTCCACACCGTTATTGGGATCTAACAATCCCAGTATTGTACTTTCGATCTGTCTTACTTCGTCTATACATAAAGGGCTTTCAAATACCCACAGATCATCTAACTCGCCGACCACTGCTCTTCTTCTTCTTTCATCATCATCCGCAATAGCTCACGTGTTATCAACCTCTTCCCTAATGTCTTCTCCGACGTATTCCATGTGTTGATCCCGAGCAGCCCAAAAGTCAGCCCATTCGGCCCCATCTAATTTTAGCACAACCCTCACTAACCAAATAGGATTGCATCTCATCGACGTATACCTTCTCATCAAAAAGTTGGGGAAAAGTAATGCTACCAAGTACGTGACCAAACCTATAAGGTCGTGCTGGATAATCCAGCGGCCAGTCGTCTTCCTCATTACGTTCCTCTTCTTCCTCTTGAATTACCGCCTGATATCCTTCCCAAGCATTATCATTTCATTCCTCCATCATATCCCAACCGTTTCTGTTCATAATCAGTGAACAAATTGTTTGATCCTCGGTAGCTTAAACATGAGGGCATGGTAGACACGCTGAAAAGATATACTGACTCGAATCTTCGAATCGTTCCATAGTTATGCAGTTTATTGGAGGCAAAACTGCCAAGATTATTGTTTTTGTAAATGATTTTCGGTAAAAAATTAATTGGACGGGCAAATGCCGAGACGGGCTCCAGATAAAACTTTTGACGACGAACGATCAAAATAAAATCCATGCAACCAAAGTTAATTTAGAAGAATACCT
>JAUMHN010196966.1:0-21306 GCA_032360265.1 Heliamphora ciliata
TTCTGAGCTTGGCATGTGTCACCACCTCATTAGGTGGCATTATTTATAAATACGTACCTTTGATACGATTTTGGAAGGACACTTTTCAAACATCGAAACACTACCGCTTTATCAAGTACAATTCAGTGACGTCGGTACTCTGCTGTATTATTGACTCACACCCCGACTCGTACTATTGCCATTTCCCTCCCAGAGTATTAGAATTGGAGCATTTCCCAGGTGATTAGAGGAACGACCATTGCATCCCCACGGCTTGAAGATACATTTGGATACCACATTTCAGGTATTTCTGCACGAACCCCGATATTTTTCTCTCCACACCTTCTACCCCCGTGGAGAGGTCGGGTTAATTTTTGTTTCTCAATTTATGATAAATATGATTAGTCTTTACTTAGTGTACTATTTTTGATTACTTGGTCAGTATGCTGAATTCTAAAATATTAGTATCAAATTATTCTTGCTTTAATTACTTTTTAATTTTGAAAGAATCATAATCATTAGGTTTTATTACTTTTAATTGCTTGTTAGCATGCTTAATTCTAGGATTGTGGTTTGTATCGAAATTTTCATGCCTTAGTTGTGGTTTTGATTAGAATAAGTTTTAATTTCTCCTTCAATTCTATTTCATAGTTGACTCCACATATCGCATGCTTGCACCCAACACACTGTTTACCAAAATTTAGTAAAATGTGCTTACATTTCTTACAGTCGCAGCAATCAATGTTGCGCCCGCAATGTTCTAGCACTCACATCTTCGTGGCCACGACATTGATCTTCGCAGCCGTAACCTTTTCTCCATCTTTCCTTGCCACCGCAACATCCAAATGTTACGGCTGTAACTTTTGTGCTATTCCAGTAGCCTGCTTTACTGTTTTACTATTATGTGGATATTCTGTTAATCATTCTGTATGCAATCTCCAGTGTATTTCAGCATGATTAGGACTTAAAATCCCTTAGAATTGTTCATTTTTCGATGGAAATTATAATGTGCTTATTATGTATCCTTAGCTTAGCCTTCCATGTGATTAGAGCTTGTTAGATTAACTTAGCTGGTTTCATTCCTTGCTCTTTGCATGCGATTTGCTTCATGAATCCTTCAGTTAGAATTTGTATGCCCTAAAATCTAGGATTTCTTTAATGCTTTGCTTGGTTTTATAAATACCTATGCTATGTATTTTCATTATTTAATTTTAGATGTTTCCTTTTTGCCTCTATTGTCCGTATTTGTATGCATTTGAGAAAACTAATTATGAACCAATGATGATTAGTGGAGACCAACCTCATGGTTAGACAAACGGGGTGCCAAACACCTTCTCCGATTTGTACCTTAGCCCCCCAAACCCTTATTTTTTTGGCTAAACATTTTAAAGATTAGTGGCTCATTTTTTTTTCTTGGTTTTTCTCAAAAACCAAGTGTCAATTCTATTTTTCACAAAAAAAGTTTTCAAAATCTTTTGATTTTTAAGGTGTTAAAAAGTTTTCAAAATAACTCTTCAATTTCCTATTCTTTGAAGCAAACCCTAAATCCCGGCGCCACATCAACATGTTGATGCTGAGTGCTGATGTGTTTAACATCCACTTGACCCACTAATAAATGCTTGCGTATATAATGATAGTCGACTTCTATATGTTTGCTTTTTACATGAAATACAAGATTAGCAGCGATGACAAAGCTAAAATGTTGTCTCATATTTGGAATATAGATATAGGAACATAATGATCACCTAATAGCATTTGAAGACATCTGAGTCTGGCAGACGTCTGAGCTAAGGCTCAATACTCTGCTTCAGTGGAGGATGGAGCATCCGTAGTTTGTTTCTTGGAGCTCCAAGAGATGAGATTTAGAGCAAAAAACACACAAAAACTTGTTGTAGACTTGTGATCAACACTATCCCCAGCCCAATCTGAATCAGAATAGGCAGTGAACAATGAAGAACCAAATGTGTATTAAAGACCACGGTCTAAGGTTCCTTGAATGTAGCGTAGAATACTCTTAACAGCTAGGAAATTAGTATTTGTAGACTGATGCATGTGTTGACATGCAGTAATCATGGAAAAGGCAAGTTCAGGATGCGTGATGGTTAAGTATTGCAAAGCACCAACAATACTACGGTATTGAGAGGGATTGAGAAATAGAGACTTGTCAAGAGGAATAGAGTTTTTAAGAGATATAGGTGTAGGGTAAGGTTTACAATCACTCATTCCTGATTTGTGAAGAATCTCCTAAGCATATTTAGATTGGGAGAGAAAGTATCCATTGGTGGTTGATTACAAAGAGATGCCTAGAAAATAAACCACAGACCTAAGTTCTTTCATGGAAAACACTCTATGCATTTGAGAAAGAAGAGACTAGATGTGAGAAGGGTAATTTCCAATTAATAGGATACCATCTACACAAACGGGCAAGTAAGGGAGTGATAAGTTTTCTAAACAAAGAGGTAATGGTCACATTGATTGTGAGTGAAACCAATGAATAGAAGAAAAGCAAAAAATGTGGAATAACAAGCTCAAGGAGCTTATTTAAGGCCATAAATGGTTTTACAATATTTACAGAGATGAGTAGGATATATAGCGGCAATAAACCCAGAGGGTTGAGACATGTATACTTCTTCTTCTAGGACACCATGCAAAAAAGCATTAGATATATCAAGTTACTTAATACACCAATGATGAGAAAGAGCTAAACATAAGAGAAGACAAATGGTTTGCTGATTAGCAATGGGGCTAAATGTCTCATGATAATTGATATCGTGCTCTTGATCATAGTCTTTGCTACAAGACGTGCCTTGAAACGAGCTATTGTGCTGTTAGCATTTTTTTTAGCTTAAAAACCTATTTGCATCCAATAACTTGGCGATTAGAATGTAAAGAAACTAAAGGCCAAGTATGTTGGTTTTGAAGGGCCTGGAACTCATCTTGCATGGCTGATGACCAAGAGGAAGATTCGAATGCATGCTTGACAGTAGTGGGTTCAATTTTTAAATGAAAGGATGATGAAGGAGGTTGATGAATACAAGAGAGGCCACGTTTAAGCTTAGAGGAGCCAGACTTAGCTCTTGTGACCATAGGATGCGTAATGGGCACAATTGGTATAGAGGATGGGAGAATAAGAGATGAGAGAGTCTCATTTGAGATAGAAGGAGTAGGTCTAGGTAGAATAGGAATTGACAAAGATGTGGGACTTGTGGTAAGACTTGAATTTGGTATATCAGTAGAAGAAGAAGTAACAGAAGTATTGGGTGATGGAGGAGATTGAAATGAAAAGGAATGTGAAGAGCACATGGGTGGAGGCTGCTCAGAAGAAGTAGTAGACGAAGAGGGAGAAAAATGATTATTTAGGGAAGAAATATTACAGGGTCGAGAAGATGGATAAGAACTGGGCCATGAAAAAAAACGAGTTATGAAAAGGAAAAGAGCGGAGATATTTTTGGACAGCAAACTTTGGACTAGTAAAATGGAAATAAAAAATAACATGTTTAGCAACAAAAATTTTCTTTGTAACAGAATCTAAACAACGATACCCTTTCATGGAGGCATTATACCCTATAAAAACACATGGTTTTGATTTGGGATCCAATACCAACACCCACACCCAAACACTTTAAAGAAAGTGTAATCAAGAGCTTTGTGATATAAGAGTTCAAAGGGTGTGAATTGATTTAGCATACTACTGGGCATCCTGTTAATTAGAAAGGTTGCAGTTACAACTACATCAAACCAAAAATGTAAAGGAACATTTCTTTGCTGAAGAAGAGCTGAGGTTGCATCAATTATATGCCTTTGTTTTCTTTCGGATACACCATTTTGTGCTAGTGTGTGTGGCCAACCCAATTGATGGGCAATGGCTTTATACTTTAGAGAAGATTGTAATTTGTGACTAATAAATTCTCCACCTCCATCACTTCTGAGAACTTTTATTTTTGCATCAAATTGTCTTTTAACTAGTACTTGAAAATGTAAGAATGTGTCAAAGAGTTCACTTTTATAGAACAATGAACAAAATTCAAATAAAAAGACTAAGGTCATCCACAAACAGAACATAATACTTGAAACTAGATGTAGAATGAGTAATGGGACTCCATATATGTGTGTATGAGCTACAATGGTTTAGAAGCAATAAAATGTGATTGTCTCATAAACAATTTGTGACTCTTAATTGTGCAGCAAGGAGCACATATAGGTGTTGGGTCTTTACTTGGAATAGACATGTGAAGATGTTTCATGATCAGGTGAAACTTATTGTACAAAGGGTGACCCAATCGCTGGTGTCAAACTCTTACAGAAGAATTTGTTGCAGCATTGGTTTTAGTGTGAATGGCTAAGTGTTGAAGAGCAGGTGAATGATGCATCTGATAAAGGCCTTGAGACAAGAATCCTTTATATAGAACTCATTTGGTTAATTTATCCTGAATAAAAAAGGAAGTGGCATAAAATGTAACAATGCAATTGTTATTAGAAGCTAGTTTATGAACAGAAAGGAGACTGGAATTGATTTGTGGAAAAAATGCTTCAACTTGAGAGAATGAGTTGGAGTTGATAGAATTAACATTATTCGATAATTATTCCTCAGATTTTTGTTTATTTACCTATGCACCTATTTAACATTGAGTTAAGCTACGAACACTAAGGAGATTGATTGAATCCTATACTTGGCTTTTCATTGTATTGATGTGTATTTATAAATAACATAGAATCACGTGTGATAAATATATAATATTTGAATTTGAGAGTCAATCAGGTTGGATGGTGATAGTTATCTAATATACCCCTTTAAACTGAAGTTCTACAAGATGTGAGGGTCAGTTTGTCTCGAAGAAGTTGAAAATGGGATGTGGACAACCCATTGGTCATGATGTTAGCAATCTGATCTTTGGAAGAGATGAAATGGACATTGAGATCTTTTCGGGCAACTTTGTCACGGACAAAGTGAAAGTTAATCTCCACGTGTTTTGTTCGTATGTGAAGCACGAGATTGGTAATGAGATATGTAGCACAGACATTGTCACACCAAAGTATTGGGGCCGAGGAAAGGGGAATGCGAAGTTCAAAGAGTAAGAATTGAACTTAAGAGACTTCAATAGCCGCATCAACTAACACTTTATACTCAAATTCAATAGAGAAGCGAGCAACAGTGCGTTGCCTACGAGAACTCCAAGAAATAAGATAATTGCTAAGAAAAATTGCAAAACCACCTGTTGAACGATGATCATCAATACAGCCAACCCGGTCACCATTAAAAAAGGCTTGTAAGGTTAATGATGAGTTAGACGAAAGAAATAGACTAAAGTTAATGGTGTGCTTGAGGTAACGCAAAATGCATTTAACGGCACTTCATTGGGCGTCGGTTAGAGAATGCATAAACTGATATGTTTTGTTGATCGCAAAGGCAATGCCCGGACGAGTAATGATGAGGTATTTAAGGGCTCCAACAGCCTGATGATATTGAGTAGGGTTAGAAAGGGGAGTGCCACCATGCTTGGAGAGTGCCACAATAGTGGAACACGGGGTAAGAACAGGTTTGCAAGTCAGCATGGCAAACTTGATAAGAAGATTAGTAATGTATTGGCACTGAGAAAGGTGCAATCCATGAGAAGTGCGAGTAGCTTCAATAGCCAATAAATAATGTTGTGGCCCAAGATCTTTCAATGCGAATTCTGAATGAAGGGTTGTGATAAAAGTGGTAATGGACGATGGTTGATTGCTAGTTATGAAAATATCATCAACATAGACAAAAATGTATATTTAAGTATTGTCATGATGATGAATGAACAAAGACGCACCTGACTTTGAAGCAACAAACCCATGGGAAACAAGCAAGTCAGAGAGTTTAGTAAACCATGCACGAGGTGCTTATTTGGGACCTTACAAAGACTTTTAAAGTTCGCATACATAATTTGGGTGTTGAGGATCCACAAAGCCTCGCAGTTGAGACATATAAATAGGTTTAGAAAAAAAAATCCATTGAGAAAGGCATTATTGACGTCAAGTTGATGGACCTTTCAACCACTAAAGACAACAATAGATAATACGGTGCAAATGGTGACGAGTTTCACACTAGGAATGAAAGTCTCAAAATAGTCAATGCCGTCTTCTTGGTGAAATCCTTTTGCCATAAGGAGAGCCTTGTACCGATTTAGGCTTCCGTCATCATTGCGCTTGATCCGATAAATCCATTTACATGCAACTACATTGTTGGCAGAAGTAGTAGGGATTAGGGTCTAAGTCCCATTGTGCATTAGAACGGAGATTTCAGTACTCATCGCTTGACTCCATTTGAGATTTTTAGAGGCAATAGTAAAGCAAGTGGATTCAAAATCAGCAGAGAGGGGCAAAGTAGTGTCAGTGAGAAGGCTATGAGGAGGTGGCAATTACATGGATTGCAAAATCATCAGATGAGTGCGATGCGGAGCTTTCACAATTGGAGATGAGGATTAGAAAGGATTGTTGAGATCAACCACAATAGAGATTCCATCGGGAGCAAGGGGTGGAAGGGGACTAGAGGATAAAGGGTGTTGAGGATTTAGTTGCGGGATTATTGGGAGAATCTGGGATTGCTGATTGGGAGGATGGTTGTTCGAGATGGCCGGAGTTGCGAGATTGCGAGAATGGTAGATGGTAGATGAGTTGGTGGGAAAGATCATAGGAGTTGTGGTAGACTTAATAGGTGGGATAGGTTGAGGAGATAAGGAAGCTGTGGAATGTGGGATAGGTTGAGGAGAATCATTGGTGGGGAGATCTAGATGGATTGCCAAAAATTAGGGTGAACTTATGAGAGAACATAGTGGTTGGTTAGTGGAGTTATGGGGATTACTGAAAATAGGGGTGGTCTGTTGGGATGAACAGATTTGTTGAATCTGGGAGAAGAAGATTGGTGTTGGGGTTGAATGACATGTGGGGGTGGAGACATGTGGGATGAGATGGGGAACTGAAAAGGGGATAAGCCTTGAGATGTTGGATGAGATAATCTGGTGTGGAGAGAGTCTGAAATTGGTGGGATGATGGAGGACATGGCCCACAGAACTGGAGATGACGAAGTTGAAGGTTACAGGGTTGGACCGAGTAAGGACAAACCAAGGAAAGTATTGTCAGACCATGAGCCACCATTCCTCCCAAAACCAATTGGCGTTAGGAGAGCATGACTCAAGTCTTTTATGGTATTCGACATCGCACCCGCAGGGCTACAGCTCTTTACGGGGAGCAACTAGTTCGTTGTCGTACCGTACCAAAATAAATATTTAAAATTCTAAAATTAACTACTATTTGGTAGAATAGTGGTTAAATCCATGTATCGTTCCTTAGGAACTATATGATGAAATTATAATTTCACAACTTAAAATATTATTCGATTCTCATTTATAAAAAGATTTGTTTGTTTTAACCTGAAAAACTAAAATTAAAATAAACTAAAAATAAAAGATTTGATTTAGATGAGAAAAGATTTCTTAAGAAATTGAATCCACCCTAGGCAGTATTTTAGTTTCATTCAGATTCTATTTCATTCATTCGATTCAATTTAATCCGGTCACGACTATAAGACTGACACAGATTAGCAAGAGGATAAGGTTGAATCCAAACCCAGTATATCCAATCTTAGACGTGGCACGCATCGTCCGAGTGATCCTAGCACGATCTGTCCTATCCGAGTATAAGATATCTCACGTTTGGATAAAACCAAGAACATATAACAGTTGCATGATCTCGTTATTACAATCATAGAAAGTAAAAACAAAAACTAAATAATTAAATTAAAACCTTGTTGATCAAACACCATCTTTAAATGATACAACGAGTTGAATCCGAATAGAAAAGAAATAGAAATCTAAACTACACTAAAATACCGATTAGAGGTTCATCATTTCCTAGGAAGAAGAAAATTAGCCGCTCAAGTTTATGCTAGAAAGCTTGACAAGTTGAAGAAGAGAAAAACCTTGAGTCTCCGTTTTCGACTTCTTAACACATCTCGAGCCTTCCAGATTGGACTTCAAGCTTCCCTCAAGCCGTCGTCTTTTGAAATTTGAGATCCCTAATTAATGAGCCTAAGCCACCTATTTATATGTAACACCCCGACCTTTCTCCTGGTAAGGATATTGTCCGCTTTGGGCAAAAATCCTCACAGTTTTGTTCTTCCCAGGGGGTCACCCATCCTTGTATTGCTCCCGCCCAAGCACGCTTAACTGTAGAGTTTTGCTAGAGTCTCTACCACTTGGGAAAAGGCCTCGTTGCTATATAAGAGTCCAAGATTTTTCCTTTATAGTCCATGAACTCCCTCTCCCTTTTCGATATGGGATACCAGGATATCACAATCCACCCCCTTAGGGCTGCACATGACACGCGAGACGATAGGACCCACACTCGGAGGTGGGGAAAGTCGGTTCTGATACCATCTATAACACCCCGACCCTTCTCGTGGCAACGATATTATCCGTCTTGAGCAAAAGCCCTCACGGTTTTAATCTTTCTAGGGGGTCACCCATCCTTACATTGCTCCCGTCCAAGCACGCTTAACTGTGGAGTTCTGCTAGGGTCTCTACCACTTGGAAAAAGGCCTCGTTGCTGTATAAGGGTCCAATATTTTGCCTTTTTAGTTCAGGAACTCCCTCTCTCTTTCAGATGTAAGGTACCAGGACATCACATTATAGGTGAGCTTCTTGCCATAGTTTCAATCTCCAGGTGCAACTCTTCCTACACGCACTGTCCAGATGCCAGACATTTCGTTTGGACGCTTTTATGCTTCGTCTAGACGCTAGTAGCTCCCGTTCGGACGCAATTCTTTTTGCCAATATTTTGTTTGGACGTCCGTTAGGACGTAATTATCACAGACACTTCACCGTTCAAACACCGTCCGAATGCGATTCTTACTAGACTAATTATGTTCAAACGATGGATTCGTCCATCCACACGCAACTTCTTCAAAATTTTCCATTTTGCCCCTCTTCTCTATTTTGTCCCCTTCTACGTCCTTTTCTCCTCTAAGCCACTCTCAATGATGCGAAACAATGACCTTTTGATCCTTTGAGTTCCATGTTGAAATTATTGACCTTTTATAGCTTTCGATCCATTTTAGCCAATTTTCCCCCATCTTGCTTCTTCTTATACTAACACTGAAACACTACTAAAACATATTAGTAAACACAAAATCAAAGCTTAGCAAAGCATACTTTGTAGGATTTGATCGGCACTTTTACGTACTGATCGCACCCCCCAACTTACACTTTGCTAATCCTCGAGCAAAAAAAAAATTAAAAGACAAATAAACTAATCTAACTAAAGTCCACTTTCGTACGATACACGATTGTACTTAACATGTGCAACAAGCCTTTAAACTCCTAAATTACCCCTAGTGAACGAGTTATAGTCTCGTACGGGTTTCTAGAGATGATTCCCACAAACATCAGCCACGTGCAATTTGAAAAATTTAAGTTAAAATAGTGAATTTAATACCCGCGACAATCAATTTGCATAATTTTTTTGTTACTGCGATCTTTACAATCAACTTCCTGCAGACATAGACTTAGTGTGTGTGAAGATTCAGCTACGTGCCTCGCTATCATGCTTGTAAACATTTAAAGTTTAAACTTCTGTCAAAACTATGTCTCGACTTGAATTTTCACTAGATATCACTCACAAGTAAACACTCAGAAACAGGTTTATATATATGTGCACTCGTGGTATTCGATAGAGTTTATGTTAAGCAAATAAAATACATTCCACATACTTTTTACACAAAGAGATGTTGAATTGAAAAAAAATGACTCTTAATCTCGTGATTAGAATGTTAATTGTTGTGAATATACGAAGTGCTTCATTCATCATTTTCAATCAATTATTTCCACACATTAAACCATGTCATTATTGGGATCAAATAGGTCTTTATTTTTTGTTGTAGCGTTAAGCAGGAAAATGTGTATCTGGATTAGAGTTGAGTGTATATAATGTCCTGGAATAGGTTAATTGCTAAACACCACTCAATTTTTCATTTTCTTTAATTATTTCTTACATTTATCATTTCCAAAAAAAACTTTTGATTTTATACTCCACAGAATTTCATATTTTGCCATTTACTCAATCATCTCTTTTTTTGTACCAATCAATTGTCCCCCTTTTTTTCTTTTCTTTTTTTTAAATTTTTTTCATTCTTTCTTTTTTTTCCTCTTTTTTTCTCTCTCTTTTTTTTTGTAGACTTTTCCACCATTCCTGATTATAGACTTTATTGTATTCATATAGCCATTTAATTTGTTCACATGACATTTTCAGATATAATAGGGGAACAAAAAAAATGCTTATATGTAAAGGGCTCAAAATGGGGAACTAGGGTCAATTGAATAGAAAAATACGAACAGGCTCAACTATAGAAATATGGCCTAAAATCCTTTCCCAAGTTTGACGTAGTCCTTATTTTAGAAAATTCCAAATAAAACTTATAATAATGTTCTCAACTTTTAGCCAAAATGAATAAATGACGAGATTAATCAATGACTAATGCAAGCAGAAAATAAAATGTCATGTAAGTAAATGTAGAAAAATTCCTCAGAAATGAACGATAGTCTCAAAAGCTCACTAACGGTTAAGTTTTCACCTTTTGTTTTTCAAGTTGTTCTCACTATCAACATTCATTAGCTTAAAAATCAAATACGTAGCTGAGTGTGCAGTGTATCAAAGCTGAGAGTATAAGTCCATAGTTCATTTTTCATAAATATTTTAGCAATACAAAAATCACACGCCTTAATTTATCCGAGGTACAAGATTCACACTTTCAAATTAAATTTATCAAAAATACATTTTTTTAATAAAACAAAAACTAAAATGATAAAAACAAAAACTAAACTGATAAAATAAAACGCCTACCACCCAACTTGAACTATCTAATGTCCTCATTGGAGAACAGACATAGAATGCAAAAATAAAAGGATATAAGATTTCACCTGATCTAAAAAGTTGGAGAAAAATGCTTATCCTGAAAAATGTTAGTACCAAGCATCTAAACAGAAAGATATCAAAGGCAATAAAAACCTAGGTTTCCTCCCAAAAGTGCTAAGTTTAACGTCTTCAGCCAGATGTGATGACCTGTTAGAAGTTTAACCTTTTCTTATAGCTAGAAGGATGGTAGCTGGTCCTATAAGTGTGGACTGAAGAGTAACCGATGGTGGCTTCCATATAGTGCTCAATGGTGGACCGCAAGTGAGAAGATGTGATGCACAAGAAAAAAGGTGTGGTGGCTCAAATCCAGCATTCCAAGGAGGAACGTCTTTGTGAGGCATTAGCTTACACAACTCAATGGCTCCTACAAGTTCTCGAGGTGGGTTATGGAGAGATGTCTCAATAGTCAGGGTCTCAATCGTGTCTACTGAAAGGAAATCTTCCTCATTCGAGGGTTGGTGGTAGGTGTTAAAAATATTTAACTTCATATGTATGTTCCCAAATGATACATCCATTATTCCAATCCTACAATTAATACAGGCATTGGCCATAGCCAAAAAGGGTCGACCCAAGATGAGAAAAATTTACTTTTTCAAATTATGTACCGGCTCTATATTAAGGACAACAAAGTCGATAGGGAGCAAGAACCTATCAACCTGGACAAGGACGTCCTCTATTATGCCACATGAGATTTTAACAAATCTATTGGCTAGCTGAAGAGTGGTTGGCGTGGGCTTCAAATCTCCGAAACCAAGTTCTTCATATACTGAGTAAGGGCGTATATTGACACTAGTCCCCAAATTAAGGAGTGCTCTATCAATTGAATGATTTCCAATGGCACACGAAATGGTAGGAGCACCAGGGACCTTAAGCTTAGGGGGAGTGTTGTGCGTGAGAATAAAGCACACTTGCTCAGTAAGACAAACTTTCTTAGAGATATGTGTTCGATTCTTAAGCTTTTAGGTACAAATGTCCTTAAAAAACTTGGCATAGGATGGGAGTTGTTTTATAGCATCCAGAAGAGGGAGGTTGACCTTAACTTGCTTAAACACCTCCATAATATTTTTCATAGTTGCTCCCTTCTTTGAAAAAAGAGGAGAGTGAGTTAAGACGAGATGGGAAGGGCACTCTAAACCCTGGAGAGGCTATTGGCGAGGTCGAAAGAGAAGAGGGGGAAGGGATAGGTATAGTAGTAGATGTTGAGGATGTAGAGGGTATAACAAGTGGGTCAATGTTGGAGCCATCAGATGGCTCCAGGTCTCTAGGGAATGCAGGTGCTACTGACTTTTTAGGGCGGGTCTCCACTTATCGTTCATTCTTTAGGGTCAAAACTGCATTCACTTGCTCATGGTGGGCACTCATAACTTATCGATTCTCAGCTACATACTAACTCTTAGGATTACTCACCGGCTGACTTAGTAATTTTCCCACCTCTCGGTGATTAAGGGCGTCAACAAGTTGCCCTACTTGGTTCTCTAGTTTAGAAATGGACAGAGAGTGTGAGTGCAGAAGCTGGGTGTTCGCCTCTAATCCTTACAAGGCTTGTAATACTCGCTTCTCAAAAGCTGAGTTTCGAGGAGGGGCAGCAGGGCTGGTTATGGAACATAGGTGCATAGGCCGGAAGATTATAAATGTTGGGATAGGCGGGCCTAGGTAATGGTGCTGGCATGTTACCCTGATTGGGTTGTTGTCGCCAAGGCAAATTGGGATGATTTCTCCATCCCGGGTTATATGTGTTCGAGAATAGGTCATTACCCAATTGAAAGAAACCTTGTGCTGCATTAACTTGTACTTGCACGAATTTAGGGTATTGGGCAGTGGCTGGGCAATCGGTGACAAAGTGGGCTTGGCTGGCACACAATGCACATGCATTTTGAAACGCGAGATGTGGGTCAGAAGGTGCAAAACTGAGACCCCCAAGTCCTGGAGGGGCTACTGGCAGGGTTAAAAGAGAAGGGAGGAAGGGATAGGTACAGTAGTAGATGTTGGGGATGTAGAGAGTATGACAAATGGGTCGGTGTTGGAGCCATCAGATAGCTCCAGGTCTCTAGGGAGTGCAGCTGCTACTGACTTTTTAGGGCGAGTCTCCACTTCTCATTCATTCTTTAGGGTCAAAACTACATTCACTTGCTCGTGGTGGGTACTCACAACTTATCAATTCTCAGCTACATACTGACCCTTAGGATTACTCACCGGCTGACATGGTAATTTACCCACCTCTCGGCGATTAAGGGCGACAGCAAGTTACCCCACTTTGTTCTCTAGTTTGGCAATGGACGGAGAGTGTGAGTGCAGAAGCTGAGTGTTTGCCTCTAGTCCTTTGCAGGGCTTGCAATACTCGCTCCTCAAAAGTTGAGTTTTGAGGAGGCATAGCAGGGGCTGGTTGTGGAACATGAGGTGCATAGGCCGGAGGATTATAAGTGTTGGGATATGAGGGCCTAGGTAATGGTGCTGGCATGTTACCCTGATTGGGTTGCTGCTGCCAAGGCAAATTGGGATGATTTCTCCATCCTGAGTTGTATGTGTTCGAGAATTACCCAGTTGAAAGAAACCTTATGCTGCATTAACCTGTACTTGCACGAATTCAGGGTATTGGGCAGCGGTAGGGCAATCGGTGACAAAGTGGGCTGGGCTGGCACACAATGCACATATGTATTAGAAGGCGAGATGTGGGGCAGAAGGTGCAAAATTGAGACCCCCAAATGGGAGCTGGTCCAACTTTTAGGTCAATGTCGCCACTTGATTGGATAGATCGTGAGGTTAAGTGACCTCGTAAATGCCTCAGGTTTTCTGAGAGGATGAGGCAATAGAACTATCGGTACGAGATGCTAAGGCTTGATGTTGGGAGTTTTCACTCAAACTTTCAAAAAGGCTCCACGCCTCGTTCTCGTTTTTCAACATAAAGGTACCACCACAAGAGGCATTAACAAATTGACGGTGTTGAGGTATCAACTCGTCGTAATAACACTGGACTAACTGCCACTTCGGTACTTGGGGATGAGGACAAGCTTTAATGAGATCTTTAAGACGTTCCCAAGTTTTGTATATTACGATAAAGAAGAAATTCCAACAGAGTCGAACGGGTGGAATTAAAAATAGAAATGCATTTATTTGGGATATTAAAATCTCTCTGTATACTATATGGGACGTTATAGCCTATTTTCTATATTTTCATAACCTAATAAAGCAAAATATAGAATCATTAGATATCCTCCATTATGAATTAAAGAGAATGAAAATCCTTCATAAATAATCACTCACCGGTGCTGTAATATTCCATTTAAAAGTTGGCGAGTCATTAATATGTGGAGCATCTATGAAAAAAAATTTGAGAGTGTAAAAGTCAGTGAACTTATTAAAAGGACCTCATGGAATACAAGTTTATTACATAAGATCTATCCTTAAATAAGATGTCAAAATAGGACTCTCGACTAATTAACCCTATAAATAATATAGAATTACATGTGATAAAGATACAATATTTAAATTTGAGAGTGAATCAGGTTACATAGTGATAGTTATTTAATATATATATATATTTTTGCTACACCTGTTTAACATTGTAGTTAATGATATTTTTGCATTTTCAATTTAAACTTGCCATTTATTGCAACTATTACTATTGTTTCAAGCTTAGGGAGAGTAGAATATTGAAGTTGCGTGGTACACGGGGAGTCGATTTTGTGGTAGAAAGTGTACATATGGAGGTTTTTTTTATTTATTTTATTAGAAAAGGGTTTCATCCAGAGATTGATATGATATTCACATTTAAGTCTTGAAATAATAACTTTTTTGTTTATTAATATTATTTATTTTCTTTTTTAATGAACCTTTTCATCCTGTGATAACAGTTTTTTTTTTTGCCTTTTCAATGCCACTCATGCAAACAAATCAAAAAAAAATTAAAGAAATTGATCGAAAGATAGAGATTTTTAAATAAAAGACAAAAACAAGTCAAAATAAGATAATAAGCTAAATTTATAATTTTTTTGTCTTTAATGAAATTTTATCCATTGGTCAAGATTTTTTAATGTTTGGATTTGTCTCATCAAAACAAATTGAGAAAAGTAAAAAATTGTTGAATCTGTTGCACAAAAAACTATGAAGAATGCTATCTCATATTGAATTGATAAAAGACCTATTGTATTTATAGTTATATGAGAGTACACGTAGCTACGAAATAACATTACATACATTTGAAATAAAATATTATTTGGAAATAAATAATATTATCACAACAGCCCGTAGGAGAGACTTCAAGAATTGGATTTGCAGCTTGTCACATAGATTTTCAAATGATGTGAAAGGTAGTGCCTTAATGAGAATATGGACAATTTGATCTTTTGGAGAAATGAATTGATCAACTTGAAGTACATGTCAAGCCACTTTATTACTAACAAAGTTAATGTAGGGAGACGTATTGATTGGAGGAATACGAACTCCGAAATCTACAAGACTGCTTGAATTAGAGATACTCTCTCTAATAAAAAATACAAAAAACAAGAAAACTCTCAATAAACTTATTATTCAACAACTGTTTTGCCCTAAGGTTTACATCCTAATTTGTAATAACCATAGGGTTACTAAAAAGAAAAATAGAATAATAAGGAATAGACCTAATTATAGTAAAGTATAATAGGAAGATTGAATAATTTAAAATTAGAAAACATAATCATCTAGAATAATACCAAAAGAAAAACTAAATAATCTAATATTAAAAAACCTAATCTTCTAACAAAATAATATTAAAAGTATTAGTTTCTTAATGAAATTATTAATTATAAAAGAAAAAAGAAAAATTAATCTTCTATGAATTCGAGATTGCGCCTGCATCATTCTCCCCGTCTTGAAATGAATTTGCCCTCGAATTCTAAGAGTGTGCCATGGAATGTCTTTAACATCTGTTCTCCTATAAATTTCAATCCTCAACCATGGACAAATTGTTTCATATTGCCGATGAGTTAAAAACTTTCCACAGTTGATAGCAACATCCATTCAATCAGTCCATTATGTTAAAATAAAATGACTAATAATTAGATTTTTTATAAACCACGAAGAAGATATGTTGATGAAATTTATAGAATCGTATCGATCTTCATAGTAGGAATGATTAGTCTCATCAAAATCTTTATTCTCTTGGACAGCTTCCTCTTCAACGAGATTATTTTTTTTGTCTTCCACCACCTCATCTGGATATTCAAGATCTTTCTTTTTCTTGATGTGATAAATCTCAATCTCCTTACTTGGATACTCGTCGTATATTGGTGGTTTATTTCAATCCACAATTGAATCCGAAATAATATTTGAAGTAAAAGACCACTCAACTACATCCTATTTCAAGAGGTGTGAGTTTAGTGAATGGTTGCGAGGTAGAACTGTTGGAGGCTAACTGTCAAGATCCATTGATTATAAACATGATTTAAGCCAAACCAAATAGACGGACAAATGCCAAAACTAGCTCCAGATCAAAAAAATTTGACGCCAAACGATAAAAAACAAACCCGATAAATACTCCCAAAGCTAGATTAAAGTTATACCTTTCGAAATTTGGTAAGATTGATTTCGGTTACTGCAACAATTTTTAGTCTAGAAGTTTTCACGGTTGTAAACTTCAAGTTAAAGCTCTAAATTCAAACCTTCTGTTGTATTCTCGAATGCTAGAATGCGTTTGTAGTGTGGGTTACCTTGAATGTACTCTTCGCAACTCTCTTTAGCCACCAAGAGAATACGTGGAAACCCTAGTCATATATGACGTGTATATATGGCTAGGGTTGTATAACAGTATATAAATAGGTTATAATAAAAACCTGTAGAGTAAATATAACTTGGGCTCCCAATGTAATTATGAAAACCCACCTCAACCTAGAAGTAATTTCATAAAAACATTAATTATAATTCATTCTACTAAAGATTTGTAATTGCACTCCTAGCCATATTCTCAAAATTGAATATTCGAGCTCTTGTTATTAAATACTTATTTATTCTCCCCACGTTAAGATTACAGATACCCACCGATTGAATTAAATTATTGACAATTATATTTAATCAGCTTCTTCAAAAAAATCTTTAAACCCTTTTGCTTAACTTATTTGACTGCTAGATAATTAAATTCACCTGTAGGATTTGGCTCGATCAAAATTTGTAAGCTTCCTTAAGGAGATATTATCAATCCCGATTTTTTAGAACGTGGATTCCGTCAATAATTAATATTCACTATATAATTAATATTGTTATTCAACTCATCGGGATTATAGACCCGTAAAAGATCGCACCCTTTAATGAATCACAAAAATAAATATTAAATATGCATAAATAATTAATTATTTCGGGATTAAGAGTATAAGCACTCATAATAACCTTGAGGTGTAAATTAATTTATATAGTCAGCATAAAATTAATTACCCTAACGTGACCCTTTTCAATACACACAAAGTGTACTAGCACAGCGAGCTAGACTAATAGGCGACGCTATTATCTGTTCCACGTAACCAAGACAGGTCTACTAAAATTTTGCATTACAGTCGTACCGATAATTTGTCCAATTATATCTAAACTGTGAGCCAAAGACTTATATTCCACATAAACCTTTAATCTGGTATTTTATGTGCAAATCAAACTCTACACACCAGATTAAATACTATGTAGAATAAAAGTTATCCATGCATAGTATTAAATAAATAATAAAATACATACATTACTCATTAAGATTCTCATAAAAAATAAAAAAATAATTTTATTAATAAATAAAATTAAATACTAAATCCAAAAAAATTATAGTTTTTAGTATACAATCTTCACAAGAACAATCGCGATCAAGGCAGTCATCTATTTGGCTACGACAGCGATTGATTCCTCTATCCGCATCATCCTTTCCTCCGCTCGAGCATCTCATGCAGTAACATCTTGCTCATACACATCTTTGACAACAGCACATTGATTATCACGAACTCTCTGTCATACTATGATCCGAAATCGAGCGCAAGCTCTGATACCAACTGATGTAGCGAAAACGTGTAGAATAAATAAGAACTTGTATTCATTGATTCAGGATGAATGCTGAAAATAAGAAATAGGGATAAGAACTTAGATTTGTTGATTCAAGAATAAATACTAAATACAATAACCTTCTTCAACCTGTTGATTCACAAGAATACCAGAGTTAAAAGCAAAAAGATAAACTCATGTTATTATTCAATCAAAAACTCCATTGCCCAAAGGCTTACAACCATTATTTATAACCAATGAAATCCCTTGCTAACTAGGAAACGTAAAAGAAAAAAAAAGGCAATAAACCTGGCAAGAAAAATTAGAGAAAATTTGAAAAATACCAAAAATAGAAATATTTGATTTAGCCTAAAATCTAGAAACTAGAATAAAAAAATAAGAAAGTAGGACAAAACCTAGCCTAAAATGGATTTGTTAAGAATAAGTAATTAACAAATCAATTATTTCCTAAAACGGTAATTTCGCCAACACTGGGTCGCGCTTCTATTGTTACTGTTGGACCTTTCAATGATCAAAGGCCTTCATGAATGATAGGCTGATTATTTTTGCATCATTCACCCCAGGGTGAGGGAAATTCACCCTTAAATTTGCAGGCTTGTCATCAGAAGTATTTCCACGATATGGAACAAGATGCTTAACATTGAACACATCAGATGTGTGGATGTGGCGCGGAAGCTTTAGTCTGTATGCATTAGAATTGATCTTCTCAATGATCTCCAAAGGCCTGATCTTCCATGCCGCTAGCTTGTTATACTCTCTAGATGGGAATCTCTCTTTGGAAAGAACAGCCCACACAAAATCTCCCACATCAAACTCCACAAGACGATGCTTGCGGTCCGCTTCAATCTTATACTTGGTAGATGTTTCCAACAATTTCTGCTGAGTGGTATGATGGACATCCTAGAGATTAGTGATGAAATCTTGAGCCTTGCCATTGATGCGCTTAAGATCATGCACGGGTGCCAGATCTAATGGAGCCCGCGGTTGGAAGCCATAGTTCACCATGAATGGACGGAGACCAGTCGATTGATTAACATAGCAATTTTACGCGAACTCAGCTTGATATAACTTCTGGTCCCATCCCTTCGAATGAGCTCCCACGAGACATCGTAATAAATTTTCCAAAGAATGATTGACTACTTCTGTCTGTCCGTTAGTCTGGGGATGATAACCACTACTGAAATCAAGTTTGGTATGAGCCATCTTCAAAAGACATTGCCAAAAGTGGCTATGGAATTGAGTATTCCTGTTTGACATAATGGATACTGGTAGCCCACGCAATCGATATACCTCACGAGAGTATAGCTGCGCCACATTGATAGCACCAGTTGTCTTTTTGCAAGCAATAAAAGATGCCATTTTGGAAAATCGATCTACCACCACGAATATAGAATCGTACCCTCATTAAGTACGTAGGAGCCCTAAAATAAAATCCATACTAATACCAGTCCAGGATGGCTAGGCACCGGCAATGGCATGTATAATCTTGTATTAGTGGTAGTCCCTTTTGCGACCTGGCACACACGATAATGTTCAACGAACTTGGCAACTTCTTTCCGCATAGATGGCCAAAAGTAGGAATTTGAAATCAATTGGAATGTGTTGTCACGACCCACATGTCCTTCCTCATGCAACTCTTTGATAACTTTCAAACGCAAACTAGAATCTGGGATGCATAATTGATTGCCTTCGAAAAGAAAGCCGTCTTGGATAGTAAAATTAGAATGTTTCCTTGCTTCAATCTCACAAAAAATAACAACAAAACGTGGATGTTTAGTTAGTAAATCCCAAATAGAATCAAACCCAAGTACCTTAGAACTCAAACTAGTGAGCAGAAAGGCTCGCCGGCTAAGTGCGTCAGCCACCTTGTTCAACACTCCTAACTTATGCTTAATAACAAAAGTAAAATGTTGTAAATTAGCCGCCCAATTAGCATGTTGAGAGGATAATTTATCTTGGCTATTGATGTTCTTTAGTGCGTCATCATCTGAAAATAGGATGAACTCACTTTAAGACAGGTATGGATACCAATGCTTCAAGGCTTGAACAATAGCATAAAACTCCACGTCATAGGTGCTATAGTTTCTTTTAGAACCATTCAACTTCGCGTTAAAATATGCAATTGGTCTACCCTTTTGGCTTAGGATGACACCAATTCCGAGCTTGGATGCATCATAATGCAACTCAGATGGCTTTGAGAAATCTAACAAGATGAGCACTGGTGTGGTAGTCAACTTCTGCTTGATCTGCTGGAATGCTTATGTCGCCGCTTTTGTCCAAGTAAACTTCCCTTCTCTCATGCAGTCGGTTATTGGTGTCATGATGCTACTGAAATTGGGAACAAAGCGCCTGTTGAATGATGCTAACCTGTGGAAGCTACGCACCTTGTGAATGTTTTTTGGCACTGGCTATTGGCGAACAGCTTCGATCTTAGACTCATCCATTGATATCCCAATCACGGACACAATATACCCTAAAAATAAAACACTATATGTCATGAACGAACACTTTTTAACAGCAGCATAGAACTTTTCTCTTTGCAGCAGTGAGAGGACCTGTTGGAGGTGCTGAAAATGCAGTTCAGGGGTAGCACTATATATAAGAATGTCATGAAAACAAACTACCACAAACCTCCCAATAAAAGGTCGAAACAGCTGGTTCATGATGTGCATAAAGGTACTGGCACATTAGATAAGCCGAATGGCATCACTAGCCACTCGTAGAGTCCTTCTCATGTCTTGAATGCTGTCTTCCACTCATTTCCTTCCTGAATCCGAATCTAATGACATCCACTCTTCAGATCAAGTTTGCTGAATACAGTAAATCCACTGAGCTGGTCCAGTAAGTCATCCAATTCGGGAATGGGAAAGTGATACCAAATTGTTTTTTGTTGATGGCTCGACTATCCACACACATACGCCATGTACCATCTTTCTTGGGAGTTAGTAATGCAAGCACCGCACAAGGACTAAGACTTTCCCTGATATGACCCTTGGCTATCAATTCCTCCACTTGACGACGTAGCTACTCGTGACGAAATATGTTTTGTGACGATTACTTTCGTCACCAAAGATGACAAAAATCGTCACAAACGGCATTTATTTGGTCAGGAGTCAAGGTTTTCGTTACAAAATGTCAGTTTTAGTGAAGAATTAAATTTTCGTCACGAGCTACTTTTTGCGACAACCCTTTAGAGACAAAAGTAAAGATGACGTATTTTTGTCACGAAATCTATTAGCGATGAAATACATAGATTTAGTGACGAAATTATTTCGTCAATAATGACTTATTTTGTTGTAGTGAAAAATGTTAAGTAATCGATTTCTCCAAATTGTATAATTGCTCGAATCTAATTTGACAGTGGCAAAGGAGTTGAGATTCGAT